>RJWM01035981.1:0-18497 GCA_004363535.1 Dasyprocta punctata | reverse complement strand
ACTGAATACAGTGCATTTTCCTCCCCAAATAAATTGATTTTAGATAAATTCCCTTCATCTCTTCCACCCTGCTGGGCCTGGCTACTTGCTGTGAGACACAGCTGAGTAGGAAGGAGGCTGTTGTTATTTGATGGCAAATTAATTCAACAATTTCAACAAACATTTATCGAATGCCTACTATATGCCAAACATAATATTACGTGCTAGGCCTGCAAAGTAAAATCAGGTATAGTTCTTGCTTTCAAGAAGCTCACGACCGAATGAGCCCAGTTAACTCTTATGTAATGTGCTAAGGTGCAGTATTAGTGATGGTGCGGAGGGATTGTGTGGAAAGCAATTATGTGTTTTCTCAGGTGACATTTGAACTGGACTTCAGTCTTAGCAGGGTAAATTCATGGAAAGGATGTCTCAGGCAGAAGGCAAAAAAAGAAGAATAGTATTTTAGAAAGTTTCGTTACCTGCTAGACGGCTGGCTCTGATGCACCAGGACTAGAACCGGCATAGGAAGAGAGATGACATGTAAATCCCTCCTATAAATTTGCAAAAACAAAAGTATAACATTTTATAATAGCACAGTGGTTTCCCATGGATTATTTACTGCTCGCAGAAACCCTGTGAAATAAGAGTTGCAGAAATTCCTCAGTTTCATAAGTGTTCAGAGCATGAATGCTTCCTGATTCAGTGAAGGCTCATCAGTGCCATTTTCCACCAACAGATGGCAACGGCAGCTGCACACTATCGTAGCCACCCTGAGCCTTTATGGTTTGCTTAGTGTCAATTGTACGTGTAATATTTGTGTAGTTCAAGGATTTTATAATCATTACTAATTGCATTATGGGAAATTAGTGCAAAGGCAGAGAAAGTGGTAAAAGTTGATAAGTTGAAGGTAGCAGATGTCTCCGCTGGTTGCTTTGGATGTCAGCTGCAGCCTGAGCAGACAGTTCTGTGCAGTGCGCTCCCCTCTCAAATGCCGCTGTCCCAAGAGTGGCCTGCGCTCTGCCCAGCGCCTTCCCTGGCCAAGCAGCAGCTTTCTGAGACCATACCCCAGTGCAGGGAAGCGCGAGTCTCAGAGGCGACCCTCGATCCTGCTGTTAGTAGCGAAGAACATGTGGATAAACTGTTCGTCTCTTGTCCTTTAGGTGAACAGGTCTGAAATGTGTTCCTCAAGGTCCTGGCAGGTTCAAACCCTAGTTCTACAGCAAGCAGTTCACTAGTATCTCTACCTGCATTGGCTTGTCTCTGTGTTACCCAACTGCCTGACAGCTCATTCATCTGGGGACATTTTCATTAGACTACAAACTCTTGAGGGCAGGGCCTTTGATTACTACTCCAGAGAGTTCTAGGCAAAGATTTGAATACAGGTATGGCAAAGAGAAAAACAAAATACCTGGAGTGAGAACTTTGAAAGAACAAATATATGAATGAGTATATATATACATATATATATATATATATATATATGTATATATATATATATATATATATGTTTCTTTTTTTGTTTTAAACAAGTAAAACATCTGCCAGCAGATGAATGGACAAATTACAGTGTATCATATAATAGAATACCACCAAAAGCCATACATGACTATTTATACAACAATTTGGATGAATGACATTAGGTTGAATAAATAATCTGCTATAAGATGTCTATGTTGTTAGACTCCATTTACAAAATTCTAGAGCAGTGATGTTAATCTATAGTTCTTGGGTGGCATTGCATAGTAGGGTAATGATAGAAAATGATAATATACCATGCATCTTAAAAAATACCTACTATAGTCAGATCTTGGAAACAACCCAAGTGCCCATCAATCAAAGAATGGGTAAAAAAGATGTAGTATTTTTATACAATGGAGTACTACTCAGCTATTAAGAAAGATTGCTTTGAGACTTTTGTAAGTAAATGGACACGACTTGAGACCATACTCATAAGTGAGGTAAATCAAACCCACATGTGCAAATACCATATTGTCTCCTTAGTGTAAGAAACTGAAAAAGTACATATGATCTAAAATCTACAATAAATACTATGTAAGGGTAAAAAACTGCTCGAAGAGCAAAAGTAATTGGGAAGGGAAAAGGGGGAAAGAGGGAAGGGAAAAGGAAAAGATATAAATCTGTATATATGTATATGTAAGATGACTAAAATGAACATACTGCTGAATGTATTAGTTATTGAGAAAGATCGGTTAATACTCATATGATTAGATCAGTTTTACTTGTCTATATCTGTTAATGTAAACAACCATTTTGAAGATAACGATACACAATATTGCAACCATTTTCTAGTTTCTATCATACTGTTTTGTAAACCTATAATGTTACTGTTATGCATTTACTCTAGTCGTTTGTTTGTCTCTTTTACTTTTTGTCTTTTATATATGTGTCTTTTCTTTCTCTTAAATAAAAAAAATTAAAAAAGAAAACAAAAAAAATACCTACTATAAACAAGTTTGAGTATTTTCACCATTAATAAATGATAACTTTTTGGGGAGGTATGTGTAAACTAATTTAAACATTACATAATGTATGCACATACTGAAATAATATATGGTACCCTGTAAATATTTATAATTGTAATTTGTTTTATACATTCAGTTAAAATTTTCACATTAAAAGAAAGGAACCATAGGAAGAATGGATCAGTGGTAGCATGCTTGAGAATTGCAAAAGGGTATGATGAAGTTTTGGGTGAGATGGAGCTGCCCTAGAGTATCTGGGATATGTTGTTAATTCAGTGATTACACCATTTTTCGTGTTTGTCAAAACTCATGGAATTTGGACCCATAACATGCATTTTATTACATGGAAATCATACTTCGATAGTTTGATGAAAGAAAGAAGCCAAAAGAATTTTTCGTTTTGTTTTGTTTGAGACAGGTCTTGCTATGTAGTTCGAGTGGGACTTGAACTCACTATATATCCCAACTGGCCTCAAGTTCATGGCAATCCTGCCTCAGACTCATGAATGTTGGAATTATAGCAATAAAAGATTAAAGTGTACATCCTGTTTTGCTTTCAATGTTAGAAGAAACATTTGGAGCTCTTTCCTGTTCAGTATGATATTAGCTATGAGTTTTTCAAGTGTAGGCTTTAGTATTTTGAGGTATAACCCTGCTATACCTCATTTATAAAGTTTTGATCATAAACAGAGGTTGAACATTATTGAATACTTTTTCCTCATCTATTGAGATGATCATAGGTTTTTTTTGTCCTTTATTTTGTTCTGTGTTTTAAGGTGTTCATTGATTTGTGGATGTTGCACCATCCTTACATTAAGTGGAAGGATCTGATTTAAAGGGTGTTTGATCTTCATGGTGATGGCTGAATTTTGTGTCTAGCAATTCATTATCTTTGCATCTATATTCTCCAGAGATATGGATCTATGGTCTTCTTTTTTTTTGTCATATTTTTGTTTTGGTATTGTTATAGACAGCTAAGTTAGACAGAAGTATTATAGGTAGTCAGACAGGCTGAGGCCCTCAAAGGAGCCCGCGTGGGAGACCAGATCCCTTGCAAATATAGGGGAGACAGACACCTCTGCTGAGGGCCAGACCTCAAGACAAAAGATGAAATTAATGTACCCATGTACTTCCCCTTAGGATAAACAACAGGGATTGATATTCTAAATAGGTATCTGTCTCCTGGAGGAAGCCAGGAAGAGCCACTGACCAGCTTCCTACAGGAAAATCCCCTGTTCTGTTTCCTGCCCACTTGCTATGTGACTTACTTCCCCTTTTGATCCCAATTTAATTAGCATTACTGGAGCAGTTATGCTTGTAATCTTATTGGTTGACCATAGTTCTGTCCCACCTCATGCCCACCTTGGGATTTCCCATATTTGCCCACCGTGGACTCACCTGACCTCATGGTTTTGCTCTATAAAAAATCCCTTAAAAAGGCAGGGTCCTCAGCAGCCCACTTGGGACCCCTTCTGCCTCTCTCTGAGACAGAAGCTTTCTTTCTCCAATAAATGTATTCTGCTGTTAACCTCCGTTGTTCCTAAAATTATTTCTTTGATTTTAGAGAACTTGAACTCGTACAGGACATCTGGCAGATTGGGAGTTTCTTTCCCCTGTGTCAGTATCAAAGTAATGCTTCAGTGTAGAAAAAGTTTGTTCACAGGAGTTTTTAATGATACTCTATATTTCTGTGGTGCCAGTCATAATGCAATGTCTCATTTTTCATCTCTGATTTTGAGTCTTCTCTTTTTCCTGGTTAGTCAAGCTAATGGTTTGTCAACTGTGTTTATCCTTTCAAAAACCAACTCATTTCTTAAGTCTTTTGTATTTTTGGTCTCTATTTTATTTATTTCTGATATGATGCTTATTATTATTAGTGTTGAATTAGTTTTGGCTTTTCGAAGTCTTTGAGCTACAATATTAGGTTGTTTGAGACTTTTCTATCTTTTCAATATGAATGTTTACTACTATAGATGTCTATCTTAATGCTGTTTTTGCCATATCCCTCAGATTTTGACACGTGTTATCATTTTTATTTACCCCTTGAGCTATTTGCTTTTCTTTTTTTAATTTCTTCAATTGCCCATTGATGATTTAGGAGTACGTTATTCAATTTTCATGTGTCTGTCTGCTTTCTATTCTTTTTGTTGATGTGTAGTTTTATTCTGTGTGGTCTGAGAAGGTACATAATGTGATTTCAGGTTTTTAAAAGTTTATTGAGATCTGATTTGTGGCCTTACCCATGCTCTGTCCTGAGAATATCCCATGTGCTGAAGAAGTATGTGTGTTTGTTGTTGCTGAGTGAAAAGATCTGGTGTCTCTTAGGGGCATTCGCTCTACAGTGTGTTTCAATCCAGTGAATTCTTTGTTGATCTTCTACCTGCATAATCTGTTCTTTTAGAAGGGCAGGGTGTTAAAGTCTCTGTTATTGTGGAGTCTATCTCACTCTGTAGACCTAATAATGTGTGCTTTATATATTTGGATGGTCCTGTGTTGGGTGCATATACAATTGTAATTATTATATTTTTTTGCAGAATTGATCATTTTAGCAATATAGAATGACTTCCTTTGTCTTTTTTTTTTTTTACCATTTTTTAAAATCTAAAGCTCAACATTGTATTTACTTCACTGATTGAAGTTTTTGATTCCAAGATTTCAGATTTTTAAAAAATAATTTTTGTCTTTTTGGTGAATTTCTTGTTCATGTCTTGAGCAGATTTTCTCATTTCTTTCTATTGTCTGTATATGCCATCTTACATCTCACAGTTTCCTTAAGGTCCTTATTTGGAGTTCTTTTGCAGTCATTTTATGCATTTCCTTCAAGTAGAGATCTGTTTCTGAATAATTGCTTTTCTTTGGAAGAGTCATTCTTCTTTCCTGTTTCTTGTGTCCCTTTGTTGATGACTGTGCAACTGGTGCAGTAGTTCCCTCTTCCAATTTCATAGAGTAGATTTAGTAGGAAAAGATTTTATTGTTTAGTTAGAATGAAAGATGTATTTTGTTGGCCTTGCTTGATGTTCAACAGTGTCTACAAGTGCCTCAGCAGTCTAGGCTGAAGGGCTTCATTAAGGCAGCTGTATAACTGTACGATGGACATAGGCTTCTAAAGGAACGTGTGCTCAGGCTCTGCAGAAGTGAGAATTTAAGGCACTAGGGCTTATCATGTCAGTTACCATAGTCTTAGGAGTGTGGCCTATGGAGACGGCTGTCCCCAGGGCCCTCAGGGCAAGCACAGGGAGCACCAAGTGTTGTGGCCCAGAAGCCATGGTTCCTGAGCTATAGAATGTGAGGGAGATCTTCCTCAAGACCACTAAGATGAGTATGTGAGAGGCCTGGGCCTAAGACACCAGCAGTCACAGTTCTGGAGTCACAGAGTGGGACTTTACCCAAGTCCCTCAGGATGAGATCAGGTGAACCCCGGGTCTATGGCACTGGTAAGCACCGACTCAAGGCTATGGGATGGATAGAGGAACTCCATGACTTGTGCTTGGCCCTCAGGAATGATTTCAGGTGGTTCTGTGGCTTGTCGTTCTGGGAGTTTCTTTCCTGGAGCTTTGCTACCCAGATGGTACTTTCTGTTTGTCTCCAGGGACAAGTGCAAATGATGCTGAGCTTTTGACACTGAAATTCAAAGACTGAGTTACTAATGAGACTTTCCTGAGATCCCCTGGGGCATGCACAGGCAGTGTTCATGCTTATGGTACTGGTGTTTATCCTCCAGGAGGCGTAGGATGTAGGTGGGAATGTCTCTGGTGGGCCTAAGAATTGAGGCATTGATTTCCATGGACCTGGAGCAGTGGACCTAGATGAGACCTTCCCCTGCTCCTGAGGAACAAACTTGTATGCTTCCAGAGCTTTTGCATCAACAAGTGCAGTTCCAAAGCTGTGATCCGGGGTGACAACCTCCTTAGTACCTGCAAGGTGAGTACAGGTGGTACTGGGTGTAGGGAACTGGTGGGTGCTAGGGTGGAGCTGCAGGGGGGCTGGATGGAACCTTCCCTTTGTCTGAAGGCCATACATTAATGAGCTGCCAGGGATTTTTGCACCAGCAGTCACAGTGCCAAGACCATGGAATGGGGAGAAGATCTTCCTTACTTCCAATGAATGGGCGCAAGTAGTGTTTGAATTGGGGCCCACGTCACCATGTTTCTGAGCCGCAGGAAGCAGGGAGCTGGTAGGATCTTCCCCAGCACCTGAAGGGCTGGTATTAGTGAAGCATGGATTTTGCACCAGCAGCAGCAGTGTCCAGGTTGTACACTCACAGCCTTTTAAAGGTACCTGCTACCTGCTTCCTGCAGCTGTTTTACTCTCTACTTTTTGTAAGTTTGACTACTTAAGAGTCTGCTTATAACTGAGAATGTATAGTGTTGGTCTTTCTATGTCTGGCTTATTTTACTTATTATAATGCCCTCTGGGCTCATCTGTATTGTCACAAGTAGCAGAACTTTATTCTTTTCTGTCTTTTTTTTTTCCTGATAATATTCCACTGTGCATCTGTACCACATTTTCTTTATGTATTCATCAGTCAGTGGATTATGTATGTATCATGTATGTATTACTTCAAATAATGCTGCAATAGATATGAGGCTGTGTCTTTTTCAGGTACTGACTACATTTTCTTTGGATATGTACCCAGAAGTAAGATTTCTGGATCATATGATTACTTTATTTTTAATTTTTTAATAATGCATACTATTTTCAGTAGTGGTTGTACCAATTTACATTTCTACCAGCATTGTACAAGGGTTTCTTTTCTTCCACATCATTGCTAACACTTGTTAGGACTAGTCTTTTTGATTCTTATTTACTGTGTCCTCAATAATGAGAAGCTGACCCAGTAATCAGGAAATACATATATGTCGAGTGCATAAATGAACAAATGCCTCCGATAAAGATAAATAAGACAATCATGCTTCCAGCCACCAAAAGCAGAAGAAATAGGCTTCATAGGAGGGTGGACAGTGGAAAAGGTGGAGAACAAGGCGAACTTGGGGAACCTAACTAGATGTAAGTCCAGGCTAGAAAGTAGTGGAACTCAACTGTGAAGCTGAAACTGCAGTTTTGATTCCCAAATTTCTATAAAGTGGCACACTATTTTAAGAGTAGTTTTCTCCCCTTTTCTGAGTGGAAAACTTGCCTGAGGGAATAAATGACACCTAGATAACTCTGTCCTTTCTGTTTTCTTTCTTTCTTTTGTTTCTTTCTTTTTTTTTGGGGGGGGGGCACCGGGAATTGAACTCACAACCTCGCACCTGTCAGATAGGCACTTAAGTCACCGAGCCAAACTCCCGGCCCTAGTTTTTTGAGGCAGGGTCGCACTGTGTAGCTCAGGCCGGCCTTGTGTTCACGTTGTGGCCCAAGCCGGCCTCGAATTCACAACGCTCCTCCTACCTCAGCCTCCTGAGTGCTGGAATTAAAGGCGTGCACCACCATGCCTGGCTAACTCTGTCCTTTCACTATGTTCATATCCACTTATAAAAAGAGTATGCTTTTAGTTTTCAAGAAACATAAAGGTTAGAGGGCTCGAAGACAGTCAGTCAGTGCTGTCTCAAGGTTTGCTGCCATAAAGTATAAATGTGAGAATATTTTATTCTTAATTTATTACCAAATTTGTCAGTAAAAAACAGCCTATATTTAGCTGATGTTAGCTATATTGGGCACCTAATGTGAGGAGTACAGTCATAACTCCAATTCCTTCGGTAACCTTCCAATATAGCTGTGTGTGTGATAATAAGATCACTATTGAATTCATGACATTTGGGTAGAAAATTTGAGTGTGTTATGGTCTGTGAATCTTTGTTCTGATAGAGTATCCATGTATCAGACTCTTCATGATCTTGGTGGCGAGCGTTAGTTCTGCAGGTGTATAATCCAGGGTGCAGATATTGCCTATTAAGTAGATCAACCATCATAGGGGTTCAGTTTCATATACCCATTTTAATATGCATACATTATTTCATGTAATATAAAAAAGATGTTAGATATATTTCCACTAGTGTTTTGCCCAATAGTTATCCAGTACCTAATTTTAAAATTGTGTGACAAGAACCACATATTTATGGAAATACTGCTACAATTTTAAATGGAGCAATTAGGCAACACAAATTACACATAATGTATGAGGAACAACTCACTGTAATTGAATATGTCATATGCATAATTATATGGTACATTTTGTACCTATCAATTGATGCTACAGGCAGCTAGTGCATCATCTGAGACACAAATACTACATTTAAAATAGACAATAATGGAGCAAGAACCTTGTGATACATGGTATAATTTCATTAATATTTATAATGGAACAATTTTTTCAATATGCTGTCACTAACTGAAGTAAATACTAAATCAAAGGCTTTTTCACCTTTTACTTGGTATATTTACAAATATTTTGTGTTTGAAATTTTAATTTTTACGAAATTCAACTATATAATAATGAATAGAACAAGCATGATGACAAATTACAAAAAGATTAGACAAATTTAGACAACTGAGTAAAGTGTTTTGTTTCCTTCGGAAATAGTCCTTCAGTCCTGAATTGTTACTTCTTCTTCTCACCAGGTTCTTTTGTGAATTCCCGTCACTCAGCTGACAGCGACAACTTCTTGTACTGGAAAAATTAACACTGTCTTTTTAAAGGAAAATACAGCAGCCAAACTTGATGACTTTTTTTCTTTTTGAATTCTCTAATATTTTTCACCTTCTAAACAATTAACTGTCTCCAGTAATCTATTCTCTCTAATGGAAGAATAACTAGAAATTGATTAAGTGAGCATGCATGTTAGAAAACTCCAGCAAAATGCAATAGTTCAAAGATACAGATATTAGAAAAAGAACAAATGAGAAACCCTGGGCTCAAAATAAACCTGGAATCTGTTCTTAACTTAGCTAAGTATCTTCAAATATTAAAGGAGGTCTGCTAGAGTGCAGACAGTGCGGGAAAAGAGAGCTTCGGGTGTTCGATAACCCGGCTCCCTCATTGACTTGTGAGAGCCAGGCCTTTGGAGCTGGATAAGTCAGAATCCGCAGAGAACAAAGGCATTTCACAGGTGGTGAGATCAAAAGCTTTCTTCTCCCGGGAAAAATTGCACTATTATTTCCATTTCTATCCTTGGAGTTAGAACTCAGATTGATTCTCCTGTGAGCATAGTCTGGCCAGAGCCTTCTGCAAAAAGGATTTCACTTACTTGCTTCTTTTATGTGATTTTTGGGCTTCCAGTCATGGCTTCAAATTTTAGGACCTCAGTAGACCCATTGCAGAAACATCCATGGGATATGCAATTGTCTCTTAGAGTATTTTAACTTTCAACCTGCTGTACATATAGCCTTATGGGTTATTATAGAGAATTCTTGAAAATGTGTGTGTGCGTGTGTGTGTGTGTGTGTGAAAGACGTAGACAAGAGACAGAGAGAGATACAAGGATCAGTAAATTGTCCTCTACTTTCAGAAATATACCATCCATTTTAAGATACGAAAGTATACTTAGAATTTAAATTAATTCCACGTATTTTTATATCTTTATTTGCATTGAGTTTATTCAAAACCAGACCTGAATTACCTGGCTAAAATCTCCGTGCAGTTACTCAGGTAAGAACAAAGGGTATTTGCCCCCTGCATTGTACTTCTAAGTGTACCTTTAAATATATCCTGTAATTAGCAAAATATAAGCATAGTGCTTATCTCCTGGATTATGTCATACATTAAAATATTGGGCTTCTCTACTTTTTTACAGGATACCAGACTACCAGAAAAGCACACTTTCTTTCAGAGCCGCTGGCATTCATCTAGGAGATTACTGCTGTGGAGCTCAAAGTCTACTCTTCATCCCAGAGTTCAGAGAAGGGTTTTCTGCAATTAACAAGACTTGAATGAAGTACTAAATATTTTCTTTTTATAGCTGGTGAAAAACTAAAAAAAAAGTCCATTATTCATTTCTAGATCTAAAAGTAGCAACCATGATCTATAGCTTAGAAATGCATGAACTGACCAGGAAAGATGTGCCAATTATACACGCCCTGGACAAGGTCAAAGTCATCCAATGTATGTGTAAGAAGATGCCATTTATTTCTGTTTTCCCAAGTTTCTGGACACTATGCTATATCCTGTGAAGCAGATATCAGGATTTACACTTCATAGTGAAGAAAATAGTCCTAGGGAGCTTAAGTGATGTGTCCAATAGCTGATGTGACATGGATCTGAGACAATCATTCTCTCAGGGTGCTGCTAACTGCTCCCTCTTGTCATTCCTCCTGGCTAGTTGCTTGTCACAAATAACAGAGAAGTAGGGTTCAGCCTTAGGCTCCATTATTCCAAACTTGTGCTCTTAATGCCTTTACTATAATAGCCCTACGCACTTCCAAACTTTGTTAGTAGCTTGCCTAAGCCGAAACATCCCAACTTCTCTGAAAAAAATATGCCTGGGTCTGTTTTTATAAAGGCAAGAATATATGGATATGAATAATCTATATGATTATTTCTTTAGGCTTTATAATAACTTTAGATTGACCATATAATAGTTTAATTACTAGACTCCTTTGAGTAATAGAAAAATTAGTCTCTCAGCTAGATTCTTGGAAATTCACAGAATTTAAACTTTAAAAAGAAATTTTTAAAGATCATCTGCTTAGATTCTCTTACTTTGTAGAGTAAAAGCTTTAGGAATTTTTGTTTGTTTATAACATATGTGATATTATCCATAAGTCTACCACTGTGTTTTCTGTGTTGGAGTGAAGGTTTTTTAATTGTGTTGTATCAAGACTCTCACCAAAAGCAGTCAAATCTATGGTTAGCAAGAGGAATGAACATGAATTTGCTTCTCCACTTATGGATATTGCTTCAGCCAAAAATCACGACTGAATTGATTTTCTGCAAAGTTATATGCGTCCTTAGTGAAACCAGTACACTGATATATCATACCTTGTTATATGTGAATTTAATTGACTTTAATTCTAGCTCATTAATTTTCCAAGTTCTTCCTATCTATCTATCTATCTATCATTTATCATTATCTATCATCTATATATCTACCTATCTCTACTTATATATCTATATACACTTTACATATGGTATCTTATCTATCAATCAATCATCTATCCTTTATAAAATAATCAAAGCATTATTGGAATTTCCAGATGATAGTAGTAGTATTTTTAGAATTCATTACCTGAGAAAATTACCACCTGTTAAATAGATTTTTAGTAAGTTCATATTTCACGAATATCACAAGCATCTGCACACATTGGAAAAGAAATAGTACATGTTCACAGGAAACATTTATTCATTATGTTGACAGTGTATGATGTCCACATGAATTTCTTTAGATTGCCATGATTCTACTTAACTCATTCTGTAATTCATGCATCACATTAGTATTCATTCAACATATATTGACAGGTCACACACTATGTTTAGATACTGAGTAAAGCAGTGGATATACAGTAGAAGCCAGAGAGGCTGTTGCCTGACTTCTTGGCTCAGAATATAGTATGTGCAATGCAGGAAGGTTTGCTTGGCAGTAGGAATAGTAAGTGGCCTAGTTCAGGGATTAATTGAGGAATGTTTATTGATCACTGACTCACCAGAGAATTGAATGGGGAACAAATTTTAGAAAGACTACAGAAGAATGGGGCACAGGACCAAAGGAGATATTGATCAGTGATGAAGTTCCAGTCCAGATCCACTTCCAATGGGCTAGGAGGAGAAGCATTCATAGGCATTTACATATCAGTGTCTTAAACATATGAGAAATTAAAATGGTGTCCTGATCCTCCAGTGAATGAATGAAGTGGCTTATCTAAAACCAGGAAAAAAGTGCTTAATAAGCCCAGGTGAAGGCATGAGATTACTAGAAATGACTTACACTGGAAATTCTCGCAACTGATGGTAAATCCAGCCCTAATTGGAGTCCATGACTCTAGAGCCTATCACAGATGCTTACTCCTAGGGAAGGAGAGTTTCCTGCTGAGTCTCTACCAGTGATATGCTGCATCCTCCTCAGAGGTCAAAGTTATCCTTTCTCCAAACCCCTATTAGAGCGTAGAGTAGATATATTGCCTACTGTAACTCATATGACCATTCATTTATTCACAAATATTTAATAAATTCTTATGTGCTAAGAACTCTTCTAGAACCTGGCAATGTATAAAAGTCCCTGGCTTGAAGTTTACAGTTTAGTGAGTAGGAAGAAAGAAATAAATAAAGGATGTCAGATGGTCACAAGTGCTATGACAA
Source organism: Dasyprocta punctata (assembly GCA_004363535.1). Classification (NCBI taxonomy): domain Eukaryota; kingdom Metazoa; phylum Chordata; class Mammalia; order Rodentia; family Dasyproctidae; genus Dasyprocta; species Dasyprocta punctata. The sequence goes on along the minus strand of RJWM01035981.1, from coordinate 5,804 downwards.
TGAAGCGCCCTAAGCCAAGAAGAGAGAGGGGTGGGTGCTATTCTGTGTAAAGGGAACGGTTTAGGCATCTGATTGAACGACATTTCTACTGCGGCCCATGGAGGGAGCAGGAAAGTTTCATTGTTCCACAGCAGGAGGGTCCATATTTCTCACACTCTATTAAATCAGAAAAAATAAGGTGAGCTCTTCTTTTCCTATTCTGTGGCCCAACCACTGTGGACACAGATTCTGACCATGATTTTCTGCTTCTCAGAGTGACAGACAATGTTAATATTTGTTCCACTCTAGAGAAATCTAGAGTTAGCAACTATTTTGCAAAGGTATTTTGACCTTGTCTAGTCTCTTAAAAATGTCTCAACTTGGAATGGTAGTTTCAAATATTTACTGATGTCTATAACACATTATTATAACATTTGGTACTTTAAGGACAATTTTTTACCACATGGCACAGTTTTATTTATTTTTACAATTTCATGGTCCCTTAAAAAGAACACAGAACAAAAATCTTGAAACATACATGTTACTTGTTAAGGTCAAATCTCTCACTCTGGGTATATTGATCGTATTGTTGTTCTCTGCCCACTTGAACTCAGTCTGGACTATGTGATTTCTTTCAAGTTGTGACCTGAAGTGATTGCTATGTTTCATTTTCAGGAAGAAGCTTTAAAGAGCATTGTATAACTCACTGTGTTTTCCCTGCCTTCGACATGGTGGCAAATATGTTGAGAGTCTTCTGTCAGCTGAATTCCTGAGTTGAGCTAACAGTGTATCTCTAATAGCGTGAGAAAGAAATAAATTTTGTTGTTAAAGGCACTAAGATTTTCAGGTTTGTTGATGCATTCAGTTTGGCTTAGGTATTGCTGTAATTCTATGCACAAGGGTAGGCGTCACCAGTGTGGCATTTATATGTAAAAAATTTCCACTGAGTCAGGAACAGTATCATTTGCTAAAACATGACATACGACAGTGCAGCTGGGAAAGAACTGAAGGAGCAGGCAAGAAAAGCTGGGCCTTACATCAGGTGGGAGAGGTCAGAATGGTATTAGTGGTCTTGCCCACAATGATGAGCCAGCAAACGGTGGGGCAGCTGGAATGCTAGTAAAGTCAAGAACTTGCAAAATCCTAGGCGTCCCTTCACATGGTATCTGTATCACCCGGGGGCAACAGGGGGCAATTCAAGGCTTTCCTAATAAGCTTATGACAGAGAGGGGATATGTTGTTGAATACTTCTGCTCTTGTAGAAGCATTCTGTATCATCTTCTGCTAATCTCTCCTTGGGGAGTCTGACCCACATGAGTTTCTTTGTCATTTGTTGATTGTATCCTTCTACTCAAAGCCCCAGCTCCTGGCATGGACCATTTCCAGACAGACGTTCTTGCAGGGTGCAGAGAACTGTTCCCTCTTGTCGTTCTTTCTGGCTGAAGCACAGGAACTGCAGATGTGGATCTTCCATGGTGGCTTCCAAAGCTCTGCCCACAGTTCTCCTTCAATGGCTCATGCATACCGACTCCACTTGGAAGTGCCTTTTACTTCTTATCGGGGTCTGACTCTTATAGACACCTCCTATTTTCTTACTCTCTTCTACTTCTTGCTCTTTTTCTACCTTTTTCAGTGTAATCATTTTTCTTTCATGCTTAAGGACCTATGATTCTCAATCAAATTCATCTTTTATTTTGTGGATTCTCATGATCTTAATGCACATAAGGAGATTCTGTGCTCTGGCTGGATATTGTAAAATGTTGTTAGGTACTTCCTGGAATTCTTCCTATCTTCTTATAGTTTGCATTTATAGTTTTAAATGTCTAAGGAAGATAGTCATCTTAGAAAAATTAGAATTTACAGATAATGATGACAGCATCAACATTTAGGGTAGTGCTTACTATGCATTGGGTTCTTTGTGTGCTAACTACAAAAAGATCTAAAATACTATGCATAGAGACAAAGGATTTCTCATGCAGTAAGTTATTGTTAATAAAAAATGCAATCCCTTTGGATCTATTACTATGTAATCTACCATTTTTTAAACCTACAATATGTGTTATCATTTTTCCAGATCAATATGATCTCTAATATCATCTATCTTGCAACTCTGGCTAGAAACAAAACACTGCAGTTTGTATCATTTATACATTCTGCTATTGTGTCATGTATTTGTGTTTTTAGTTTTTTGTTATTATTACTAAAGTGGAAAAAGTCAGTCATCCTTGCATATAAATCTTTGACGTATTTCCGATTACTTCTTTAGGATAAATTCCAATTCCTAGAGCTAAAGGGTCAAAGGAGATGAGCTTTTTAGGACTTTTGAAGTTACTCTCAAGAAGTACTAAGTTTTCACTTACCTAAGTGTCTCTACTTACACAGATTATCACTGCTAACTTTAATCTTTCTCACTAAGGCTAACAGTAGTTGAAAAGATATAGCATGTTTTCAATAGGTAGCAAGACAGAATGTTACTTATTCATTTTATCTCGATGTACTTTGCCTAGTTTTTTGCTAAGATGCTTGTTAGTAATTTTAATACGTTCATTTTTTATCAAAGCTGCACATTAATGTTAAGGAGTCTCTAGCAGTTTAGCTTGCTAAAGAGGACACTAGTGGCCATTCCTCTACCTTCCATTTCCTCTTCTCCAGAGGAAACTACTGTGAATACTTTGACCTGATTCTGGTATTTGTTTCTCCATTGCTAAAATGCACTTGTCAATTGATTTTCCACAGTGGAATATGAAGAGTCAGCTTTTTCCTCATTATTTTGATTATCAATATTCCCTAGCATCAACATTATAAATATGCATATTAGAGACAGGCCATGTTAAACTATGGCAATTTTAAATTCTTTGCTTTCCTCAGAGTGAATATTTTCAGAATACTTGTAGTTGAGTGTTTGTGCTGTGAAGATCTTTATTAGTTTAAAGAATGCTGCTTGGCAGCAATTTGAAACATCCTCAGGCATGACTGAAGGACCACCCTACCTGTCCTCTCAGTTTTTATTTTCTGCCACACAACCTGCTATAAAATGTGCTTAAGCAAGTGCAAGGTCACCAGTCGCCTTTTCAGTCAGGCTGCCACTTCGCAACTTGCGAGAGTTTCAGTAAGGGGTGCAGAAGCAATTTGGCTTTTTCACCCTGCAAGAATCCTAATTGGGGACTCTCAGTCAATCTAGACTTCTTGCTGAAGGCAGAGTGTATTTCAGATACTGTGTGATTTTCCAACTCTGCAACCAGACTGGCTTGCTCCAATCTCGCATCCTTTATCCTTTTGTTGGAGTAAGATTTGGCTAAAAATTGCAAGACCGGCCCACTGTATTCTCATTTCTGAAACATCCCAATCATTTAAAAATGGAATCCCATGGGGGAATCTAGTCTGTGTTACAGAATGAGGTAAGGCAAGGTTAGGCTGAGTGTTGTGGCCCCCTCATCCGCAGCCGGGGGTGCCTGGGGCGTCACTGGCTGGCTGTGGGTTGGATGTCCTCTCCTCAAGCAACTCCACTTTTCAGGTTGTAATGGCAGCACTGCCGTTGGGTGCTTTAGGAGCCCAAACTGTATCTGAATCGTTACTGATGTTCTAAGCTGTCAGTGGCACCAAATCAAAGCAATGGTATTTTAAACTGATAAGCGATTTCTTTTGCTGCTCAGTCTACTTATCAATGCGTAGTCCAGAGCTAGTGCAGTGGCTTAGAGGCGCCCTTAGTGTCAGAGCTCCTTTTGTTCCTTTGCTTGCCATCCCTGGTGTGTGGTTTTTACTCTTGTGGTTATGAGATACCTGCTGTAGCTTTTATCTTCCAGGCAGGAGAAAGGTACCACCTGCTGACCTCCTTTTAAGAAACATTTCTTGACAGTCCCACCTAGCAATTTCTGTTGTATCTGGCTGACTTGCATAGGTCATGTGATCACTATTAGTTCAATCCCTGGACATGATAAGCTGCTACAGGTAGGAGCTGTGTTAGCCAGCAGTGTCCACACCACCACTGTGACTGTCATGGGCTATTTGTCCTGCGCTCCGCCTGTGTATGTTATCATTTTATTTCCTCTCTCTTGGAAGGGATCACTCTTCCAGCCAACATCTGGCTTGACTGCCCAGGTGAACGGGTTCATCAAGCCCTTTAGTTCTCTGCAGCAAGGTTGCTGCCAGTCCTCTCTGTCCCAATCAGCTTCATTTTCTCCTGCATTGTTCAGTCAGTTCTTATTTATAAAGTTTCCTATTCAGTGCTTTAAATTACATTTATATGGACTCCAAAGATTCTAGTGTCATTCTCTCCAATGTTAACCGAAATACTCGTTGTAAATGTGAAATGCATTTAAAAATGTACCAAGGCATGTAAGTCAGTTGTGTTCTGTTAGCAGGGACATAGAAGCTAAGAAAATCCCATGTCAGTTTTATGCCACCGTATTTAAATTTGACTGTAAGGAGAGTGTGATAGCCTCCATTTATTTTCATATTATTATTGTCATTTTAATGTCAGCTCTTTGTTTTCGTGCAACTTCTGGGTCTATGAGTCTGTTGCACAAGACACCAATGTCAACTGGGCATAAAACTCAGAGCGACAAGTTTCTCACAAGGAATCAGTCCTGAGAGATGCATGAGCCTGTAAAGTGGATTTTATGAAGGAGAGGAGAAGAAGGAAGGGATTTCTCTTTCACAGCCCACGAATATAATTTAAAAATCAATTTTAAATCCATTTTTAACAAATCCTCCCTCAACAGTTTTGCCAGGAAGTCAAGTCTTTATTCCATTTTCCTGGCAATGCTCCCCTTGTGCTCCTTGTCCCCTTTCCTGTGGGATATTACGCTCACTCTTCGCCCAGCTGTGCCCTGTGTTATGCTGAGCGATGCAGTGCTGGCCCCATGCAAACATGGAAAGGCTCTTACTGAAGACACGCTCTGCACTCTCCTTAGAAGGCAGATGAGGTTAGTTTTTGGAAAGCAAGTTTTCTGTTACCCCATAGTTCTTAAAACACACTGCAGTCAGGATAAATACAAATGTATTTCATGGCATTTGATTGTTTCAAGATGGACTATTATACTTCTGAGGAAGGAGATTGATCTATGGACCATTTTGGCTCAAGGCTGTTTGCAGGCCGAAGTTTTATCTTTATCATAGCAATAGTATTTTCGCAGTAGAGTAAGAAGACGTTGCTAAAAGGTGAGAATTCATTATTTCTTTGAACATACACAGCATTATGACTGAGGGTCTTGGCTGTTCTCTTTCATAATAGAATCCTGATTCTAGGTGTGAGTAATTCTAGGTTTTGAGTAATTTCTCACCCGTGGAATGGGGGTGTTATCATAGTGTTATGTGAAATTTAGGAAAGGTGTCCTTTTTCCTTTACTGTTGATTGGAATACAGATGCAGTATTTGGAGTTTGAGTATCCATCTTGATGTGAAAGGAAAGCCTGGGGAGACGGGGAGAAGCAAAACAGGAGGAAGATTCGGAGGCCAAGGCAACATCATTGCTTATTGCCCAGCTTCGCTGATGTGTGAAGCTTCCGTTTTGTTTAAACTGTTCTAGTTTAGGCTTTCTACAGCAGCAGTGAAACCCATTTCTAATGATGCAGGCGTATTTTCATGCCAAGAATTTTAGATAATTGAAGAGCTGCTACTAGGCTGACCTCTAAAGCAAGTCTCCAGTATGAGGTTACCTTATAGCACACAGCACAAGAGGATCTGTTGAGGTATGGAAGGAAGATGTTAGACGTTTTCTTTTTAAAATCCAATAGTAACATAACAAGAGTGAAATTAGGATTTGTTCACACTCGGTGATCAGAGTGACTGTGGCACCTGACTCTGTATGTTGAACAATGATGTAT
>RJWM01035980.1:0-18498 GCA_004363535.1 Dasyprocta punctata | reverse complement strand
GGAGACCACAATGTTGAGCAAAGTAAATCAGACGCATACGCTTCAAAATCGCATGGTTTCTCTTCTATGAAGAACTCGAAATATAAATAAGGAACAAAATAAAAGGTGATAAGACAAAGGGCATCCCGGCCCTCATACTCACTGCTTCAGTTTCTCCCGGATGTCAGGGTTCTTGATCTCATTCTTCAGGTCCTCAAACGTGTGGGTGGCCGACAGGTTGCAGTAGACCCGGTAGTCGTGGTAGGGCGGGATGCCGTGGTCGCGGCCGCGCTGGATGTTGATGGCGGCCAGGTCGAGGGCCACCGTGTGTGCCATGGAGAAGAGGTGCTCGGTGAGCTCCGTGTTGAGCAGCTGGGAGGGCACGCGCATCTTCCCGGCCACCCCGAACAAGCCCCGGAGCAGTGGGTCGATGCCGCCCTCGTTCACGATGCGGAAAGGCGAGAAGAAGGCCTTGTGGAGGGGCAGGGGGCCCTGCGCGATGGGCTCAAAGTTCTCGTCCAGCCGGTGGAGCACCGGGTTGATGAGTGTGTGGCCGAAGCGGAAGGCAGCGGTGGCGAAGGCGTTGAAGATCCCCGCGTTGACGCTGGGGTCGTAGCCGCGGTACTCACCCAGCATCTTCATGCCCACCTCCCCCAGCACCTTGGGCAGCCAGTGCTGGTAGGTGATGTGCTGGATTTCAGCGCCCACGATCTTGCGAGTCTCGTAGTAGATGGTGTCCCCGTCCCAGTGCGGGTTCAGGGCCAGCAGCTCAGCCGCGATGCGGTTGTGCTCGCGGAACCAGAGCGTGTGCATGCTGGTCAGGCCCAGCTGCTCGTTGGCGCGGTGGTCCCCGGCCAGGAAGCATGGGATGGGGCTCTCGTTCTCATCCCGCATGCACTCAGTGGGCGGCCCGGTGGCGAAGGGCAGCAGCGGTTTCCCGGACCTTTGCACGATGCCCTGGCGTAGCAGGCCGCGGTGGCTGGCCAGGTCCCGGATGGCACGGGCCTCGTGGTCCGTGCTGCCGTACACATTGGACGCGTCGATATAGGAAGTGAGCTGGTTGATCTGCTCCCGTGGGTACACGGAGTTCATGAGCAGGGACGTCATACCGCTGCCGCACACGGGACTGGAACGCACAAAGAACATGCAGCGGGCACCGCTGCGGGCGCGAGGGTCGTTGGGGGGGATCATGACGGAGAAGCAGGGTGGGTCGCTGCCGCACACCGAGCTACAGGGCTGCCCATCTGAGAAGCGGTCTTGGCTCAGGGCCACCACGGTGGAGTCCAGGTCGTGGTCCAGGAACTGCCCCCACTGCATGAGCATGTGCGTGAACTGTGCATCGGGCGTGATGGCCTCCGTCCCGATGAGCGTGGTGGACACCAGGCGCGGCATGGGCAGTGCGTGGCCGTGGTACAGCCGCCGGGGGTTGATGCCGCGGGGCGTGTTGAAGCCGTTCTCGTACACGGCCTTCAGCAGGCGCTCAAAGGCGGTCAGCGAGGCGCCCCACATTGGGTGCTGCAGGTTGTTGCAGGTGCCATCGTGGGTCCTGTACTTCTGGTGGAAGCACATGTCCGAGCAGTTGTTCACGCGCCGGTGCGCAGTGCAGCCCGAGAGGTTGGCAATGAGGCTCAGGTACTGCGGGGACACCAGGTCGTTGTAGTGGTAGCCTGCAAGGTGATTGCCCCAGGTCGGTGCGGAGCTGCGCCTGCCCTGTGCGGCAGAGCCCATTCCCCACTCCCTGACACAGCGCCCCGGCCTCCCTCCCTGTTTCCATCTCCAGCTCCAAGGTGGTGGCTGCTCACGGTCACTGGCCCAGCCTTGACATACGCATGCTCCTCTGCTGCATCATCAGAGCCTCAGGGAACAGGGAAGAGATAAAACTCAATATCACCTGTGTCGTGGTGCAAGGAGGACACTTCCCAGATGCCCAGCCCTGGAGGCTGAGGTCAACTCTGGGGCTCACCGGCCACCACCTTAGCATAGGAGGCTAAATCGTCTAAAGATACTCCTAGGGTGCAGCCCTCCTTCATTTTCCCGTTGCTCTGGCATCACCCTGGGTAACACTTTCAGAATGTTGCCCTTTAATTCTGAAAGACTGCTGGCCTGCAGAGTCCTCCACGATCACCCTGTGGCTGGTCTCATGGGGTGCAGGCTCCGGTGAGGTGACACTGCTGATCTGTGGAGGAAATCCCACACTCCCTAGCCTGGAATGTGGCTCCCACACTGACACTGCTCTTTCTACTCAGAGCTCCTGTCTTGCCCTTTGAGACCCCTGCTCCCCAGCAATGGGACCATGAGACAGCCCAGGGTTAGACCCTCAGGGCTCAGTTTCTCCAAACGCTGCTGCTGGGGACTCACAAAGCTGGGCTTTGCACTCCAACACCCTTCCCCTAAAAGGCGTGCCAGGACCTGACAAAAAGACACGCATGCAATCACACATCTGCATACTCTCATACTTGCAATCATGCATGTGCTCATGTGCAAGCTGATGTGCATAGATGCACGGGCATGCACGCTCATATGAGCACACTTTCGGACACATAACACAGGACAACACTCACATGCACATGTGTGCACGGGCTGTGGTGTCCTGGGCCCTCAGTGCCTCTTGACACCTGATCTATACACTGTGAAAGCAACCACAGGTGGCCTTCTTCGTGGAGATGACACCAAACACCTCCCCACAAGAACCCCAACAGGAAGGGAGCCAGGGCTTCCCAGGCTGGAGAGAAGCATTTGGAAACACTGGACCCAGGCAAGTCCCTCGGTGAGGAGTGGGAACCACCACTGCCCCAGCCCCCACTTGTCCATTGTGGGTGGCCGAGGTGGCGCACACCTTGCTCTGACCCAGCGAGAAGGTGGAGGGCCTGGTGCGACTCCTGGGAGGTCTTGGAACGTGGGGCTTGGACAGCAAAAGCACCAAGGCAGCGGAGGGCCAGGAAGGAAAAGCCTTCCTGCTCCTCAGGGGCTCCTGGGCTGCAGCAGAGGCAGATGCACCAGCAGACGAGCTCCAGGAGCCCGAGTGGACCCCTGCGACACAGCCTCTCGCGGCATCGATCCCTGTGTGAGACCCGCATAGCACAGCCCGTTCTGAGCGTGCCCCGAATCCCCTGCCCTCTTCTCCCCCACCTCCGTCCACTTGGCCACACTGACCCACAGATGCGGTCCCTCCCTGCAGCCTGTGTACCGCTGTCCCCCAGCTAGGGGCCCCCTCTCCTTGTGGCACCTCTGCCTGAGGGTTACCTTCTCCATGGAGACGGCACCCCGCCCTGCCTGGACCCTTCTTCATCTCCCTCTCGCTTCTGCCTGCCTCAGCCTCATGGCTGAGCTTGCTTTATGCCTGCACTTTCCTGAAACATCAAATCTTTGAGGTTGACGCTGCTGCTCACCCAGACCCGGGCAGTGCCTGGTGCAGAGGGTGTGCGAGGTATGTGTGCGGGACTGACGGGTGAGGTGGGAGTGGGGTTGAGGAGTTATGGTTTCTTTTGCCTGAGTCTTGTATCATTCGCCACCTGGTGTGTAATGACAGGAAAAGGATTTGCAACGCCTCCCCAGGGGCGACTCCAGGCAGAGCCAGGACCCGGGGCTGGAAGCCAGGGGTGGTGTGGTGGCCTGTGGGTTCAGCCCAGCTGCTTCAGGGGTTTGGAGCACCATGGTAGCTAAATCAAGAGTGCAGGGAAGCAGCAAGAAGAGACCTTTAGCAACGCCCACTTTGGCCTGCATATAAGAGAGGAGAGATACACCCCGGCCATGGGAAGGGCTGGGGGAGACCACAAACGACGCCTGACCTGTGCCCGGCAGGCAGAACATGCCCAAAAGACACTCTCAGAAAGAAGGAAGGAGGCTGCGGCTGCACCCCCAGAGAAAGCCAGGGCATCTGAGGCCTCCAACCGAGGCGGGTGCCCGGAGGCTGGATCAGGGTCTGCCGCCACGCACAAGCGGACTCCGCGGCAGGCCTGCAAGGTTCAGCGCCAGACACGGCAGGGTGGAGACCGGCTGAAGGCGGCATCCAGCTCCCAGGACGGTGCGGAAATCCTCATCTCCACCCCACTTTCATCTCGCACGCTCACAGGTCCTAACACCAAACCCCGGCATCGCTCACACTGCAAGGACGGCTGCTCTGTGTAAGCGCGGATGTGTGTGCGCGCAAGTGTGTGTAAAACAGCACTCACGATGAAAGGGACAAGGGGAATGTTTCACACAGCAACAGTCAAAAGTCATGGCCGTCAGCAGCACAGCTGCTAGCGTGATCATGACGTCTAAAGCCAGTGCTTGTGTCCCTGCGGTGGCCGGAGCCCGAGTCCAGAGCGGGCCACCACGCACGCACAGCCGAGACGGTGTGCTTAGTGGCCGTGCAGATGCCGAAGGGCTTCACGCACGTCCTAACAGCCAATGGGCTTTGCGGAGACGGTGCCCTTACTCATCTATGACCCCCCTCTTCCCTTCAATCTGTCACTCGAGGACAGGCCTGTGACAGCCCGCAGGGGAACAGCTGGGCACACGGGTGGATCTGCCACAGACCGACCAGCAAGTTCTGCTCACCGACTGCCTCCCGCTAGACCCCGAGATAGCGCAGCCCCGGCTTGCGAGGCCCTTGTCACATGCAGTGTGTGTGTGACCTCGGGAGCAGGCGGCAGGAGGAGGATAAGGTACTGACTCGTGCCGTTTAAGTCGACCATCAGCCCGTGCTGCACGTGCTCCTGGATGAGCTGCAGCGTGCGCTCGAAGATCTCCCCGGCTCGCGCTTGTCCCACGGTGTACGGGTCCCTCGGGTACCGGAAGAGGGCCAGCAGGTCATTCGGAGAGCGAGGCCGGCTGAGTGGAGGAGAAGAGCATGGAGACGGATCGGTGTGGATGAACAGCACCAGAATTCGAAAGTACTGATGCTATGGATAGCGCTATGGCTACGGCAGACAATGTGATGTACTGTACCTGGCGTATCCGGAGCGGAAGGCAAAAGAACAACAAACGGACAGACAAGAACCAAGAGACACTAAAAACAAATCATTAATTAAGTCAAGAGAGAAAGTCACAGCTACTACATTTCAATGAAGGTACAGAGAAACTGCTGGAATTGCCAACAGGAGCTGGTGCACCGAGGGCTTTGGAAACGCTTTTGTTTTTGCCAAATTACTGAGTCAAAGAATGCATGAATCATGGCTCAGGCTCCGTGAGGGAGGTACACATCTTCCTGTTATCTTAGCACCCAGAAAGGTCAGAGCCCGTGCTGTTTACGAGTATTAAGTCAAAGGTTTGCTTGGGATGGAGCTGGTCAGAGGCCTGCACCCCGGGGCTGCCCGGATTCCAAGCCCGCCCCCGAGGTTCAGCATTCCACCCCCACCCAGCTACCTGTCGAATAAGTGTGTCCTCGTCGAGTTTATGGCTCTGTCCACTGTTGCGATTGCTTCGACTATGGAGGTGGCAACAAATGGGTCCCCATTTCGACTGACATCGGGAACTAGGGAAACATGAAGTCAGAAATTACCAGAAAAAAAAAACACTACACGAGTGACTCGTCTGATCGTGTCTAGACGCTACATCATGTGGCAGTGAGCGCGCTCTCTGCAAGGGGTGTTTCTATTTTCAAACCACAGCTTCAGTGATTTTATTGCAAATTCTACCCAAAGCTGTTTTGAAACAGCAGGGAGACTGGAGGCTTTTTGGAATTATGTGACAGCCTATGAAAAGACAGGAACGAGTGGGCAGGTTTCACACTAAAACAGGGACGGTTTACACTAAAGGTGATGCTGTACCTGGCCCGCGGGGCTCAGAGATGTTCCCTGAGGTGCCAACTGTCCCCTCCCCTGGCCTGCACACCCCACACCTTGACACATACACTCTACATGACATGCGTGCACACATACAACACACGACACACCACACATCACACTAGACACGCGTACCATATACACACACATACACCCCACAGCATATGCACACACAGCATACCATACACCATACATCACACACAGCACACACATGCACACACAGACACACGCCGTATGCCCGCACAATGCTCTATGCATCACACACCACAGACCACAATCACATGTATATACAACACATCATATACCACATACACATGCACACATGATACACATGCATCACACTTCTATACAGACACATACTCCCCACACATGTACAAATACCGGAGTACACACACAACACACACTCCCCGCACAGCACAGACACAGAACACAGCACACCAGGTGCAAAACACACATCTCACTGGGTGTATGACACCCTGGACACACGTCACAGTACCACACAGTGCATGCACGTCCTAGCTCTCTCGAGTTCCCTTCCACCTGACGTTCATTTGTTCTCGCTCACAGTTTGCTAAGCATGATAACCCATCCCAAACGGCCTGTGACCGGGGCACTGAAACGGCCCTGGCCACATCACCAGCCATAATCATCATTTTTTTTTTCTTTTTATTTTAGCAAAATTAGGGACTGAACCCAGGGCCTCCCCACCGAACTACATCCCTACATTGCCAGCTTTTTGTTATTTTTTATTTGTTTGTTTGTTTGTTTTGAGACAAGGTTTTGCTAAGTTACTAAATTACATGGGATGGGTTCAAACTTGCCAGCCTCCTGCCTCAGCCTCCTGGAGAGCTGGGGTTACAGGTGTGCACCACTGTACCTGGCTCTGTGTTCATTTTAATGGACAATGATGACACCGCTCCTGCACAGACATGCTCATTCTACACTCAGACACAGTTGGGAGCCACCCCTAAAATGCTTCCAGCTAGGGACTGGGGGATTTAGCTCCACGGTATAAGCTCCTGCCTGGCATGTGTGAGGTTGTGCGTTTGATCCCCGGTACCAAAAAAAAAAAAAAAGCTTCCACCCAGGCATGGTGGTGCATGCCTGTAATTCCAGCACTCAGGAAGCTGAGGCAGGAGGATCACTGTGAGTTTGAGGCCAGCCTGGGCTACAAAGTGAGTTCAAGGTCAGCCTGAACTGCATAATGAGATCCAGTCTCAAAAAGGCAACAACAAATAAAAGCTTCCTTCCCCAGCTCCTGAGATGCCCTCCTCCCGACGGGGCAGACCCTCCTGATCCCCTACCCCGACACCTTTTCAGACTCAGCTGCTCTGGCTGGCTGGCTCCCCTCTCCTTCTGGCTGACAGGTGCACACAGAGTGACCGAGGGGAGTCCCTGCTCTGACGCCACCTTTTCACGGGTTGGCTTTCCACTGTGATTTGGTGACCTGTCACCCTGACCTCTTCCAGGCACTCCAGCATCACAGACCCCATCTGCGGCCAGCCATCTCCACCTTGCTGTGCAAACGGGCAGGCTCCACCTCCTCTCCCTGACCTGGCCAGTCCTGACCACCCAGGGTTCTCAGAGGACCCAGAGCCACTGACGCGCAGGACACGGAGGCCCTGAGCGAACGTCCGCGCCTTCACAATTCCAACAGAATTGCGTGTCGTGGGCACGGAAGGTGACGGTACACGGCACCACATCCACCCATGGGCTCATCAGGGGAGACTAGCTTTGGGGCATGGGCCTGGCTGGTGGTGGTCACTGGCGTGTGGCCGGAAGGGCATGCACACCCTGGTCTCTCTGCTTCCGCTTCCGGGCTACCTGGGTGTGGGAAGCTGTCCTCTACCACACCCTTTCCCGTCCTGTTTCTGCCTCACGGCCAGCAAGGAGGGACTCAAGGGGCCACAATAAACCTCCCCAGCCTGGCGTGGTGGTGCACGCTTTTAATCCCAGCACTGGGGAGGCTGAGGTAGGAGAAGCGTTGTGAGTTTGAGGCCAGCTTGGGCTACAATGCAAGCGCAAGGCCAGCCTGAGCTACATAGTGCGACCCTGCCTCAAAAAACAAAAAACTAGGGCCCGGAGTTTGGCTCAGTGGCTTAAGCGCCTGTCTGACAGTCGTGAGGCTGTGAGTTCGATCCCCGGTGCCACACACAAAAAAAATAAATAAAATAAAATAAACCTCCCCGCCTTTGAGGGAGGTGTCTTGTGTTAATGATGGGACCTGACTAATACACACCCAGAGGGAGGGACCCACCATCTCTCAGTCATTCTACACACTTTGGCTTTCCCGAGGGGCGCAGAGACGGGGGTGCACTGGCCCCCAGTGCCGGGTCTTACCACTCACGCTGAGCACCATGCTGACCGAGGCATGGCCGATCGTGTTCCTGGCCACGCACTCGTAGCGACCTGCGTCTGCGGGCCCCACGTCATGGATGGTCAGGAACCCTTCGGGGCTGATGTGAAATTTTCCACTTTCCGTAACCTGAACCCCATCCTGGAGCGGAGCAATGAGAAGGGTGGCAGCAATGAGGCGGGGACTAAGGCGATTCTTGGGGCACGGGGAGGGGCCCGCGAGGCCGTGGAAGGGGCTGAGAGGGGTGAGCTCTTCTTGCACACTCGTCCTCTGACCACCTCACGGCGGGGTGCTCATGGCTGTCGCAGTGAGTGTGGCAGTGCACACGGCGACTCCTGCAGGCTACTCGCTCTGGTGGGGGGTTCCTTGGAGATGGGCACCCTGATTCAGAGGCAGACTCAGGACACACTAGCCCCGCACCCAGCCAGGGAGCAGGTGGGGTGGAAGGACAACTTGGGAGGTGAAGTGGGGGTGCCGCAGAGAGAGCTGGGGGCCTCGGGACCTCTCATTCTGTGGGGAGTCAGTCACCTCCTCCCCCCAGGAAGCAGGTCCTGCACATAGTGTGTTCTGGTTAATATGTTTTGCACCGGGCTGAATAAAAGAGCAAAGAAAAGTGAAATTTAAAAAAAGCCATTTTGCTGTGTGTGGTGGCACATGCTTGTAATTCTAGCCCTTGGCAGGCTGAGGCAGGAGGACGACAGCCAGTTCGAGGCCAGCCTGGGCTACATGGTGGGTGCAAGGTCAGCCTGAGCTACACAGGGAGACCCTGCCTCAAAAAAAAAGAAACAGAACAAACCATCATGATTGCTTATGAGACTGCGGATTGTAAGAGCGAGTTTTTCTCTGCTTTTGTTGCTGGATAACAGAAAATGAGAAGGTCTCGAGTTGGTTTGTTTTTGTAACTTCCAGGATATCTGTGACCCAGGCTTCCGGGCTGGAGTGTGGCTCTCTAGATGCTGGAAGCCCCGGGTTCAAAAAGGGAGCTGATCCAAGCTGGTGACACATCCGTCTTTCTCTGTGCTGTGGGAAGCGGGCAGAAGGGACAAGGCGGCGGCCCGCTGTCCCCGGCGACCACAGGCTCTGCGGCAGGGCTCTCACCTTGTTCCAGGTGATGGCTGGCTCGGGCTCGCCTTGCGAGCTGCATGGCAGCTGCACGTTGGTCCCCACCTCCACCGTCAGGTCACTGGGGATGCTGGCGAATACCGGGGTGACTGTGGGTGGGGAGAGAAGTCACCACACTGTCTGCGCTGGGTCACCGCGACTGGTGTCTGCATGGATCAAGGGCCCGGACACCAGTGGTGACCGCTCCTCTGGGTCACAACAGGTGGCAAGGGCACACGGCGAGCATAACCAGGTCCTCTGCCCAGAAAGCTCGGATGCCGGCACCCTTCACAGTGGGCACTGGACTCCGGTGCTCGGAGAGCAGCTGATGTTCAAAGGAAGGAGCCACGCTTTTCCATCTACAGGTGAGGGCCTGGCTGCTGTAGGCCGGGCACCTTTCTGGGCGCCATTTAGCGCTCCCTCGCCAAGCTATTCTGCCAAGCTTCCGTGTGGTGCCTACCTCGGGGCTGCACAGTCAGATGGGCCACGACTTTCTGGGAGCCGATGATGTTGACGGCCTGGCACTCGTACTGGCCCTGGTCATGCAGGGCCACCCCGGAGATCCTCAGCGTGCCCGAGGACAGCACCAGGTGCCGCCGGTCCACCGAGAGCTGGCTCCCTGCAAGGGTGGGCCCTGGTCACACAAGCACGGGGCCAGCATGGGCAGGGGACAACGGGCCCTCGGTGCGGGCAGAGCTGGGGCTGTGAACACAGCAGTGGGGCAGGCGCTGGCCAGTGGGAAGCAGGTCCTGCTCATCCACGCAGCAGACCCGCTATGGGGCCTGCACCCACACTACAGGGTGTCCAGAGAGGAAACAGAGTCCCCGGCCCCCGGCGCCCCCCAGGAAGGGGCCGAGAGGAGCAGGTGATCAGAGGACAGGCTAAACTAAACAGAAGCCCGGATACACAGGGACTCGGAGTGGCCAAGGGGCTGGGCCCAAGCTTTGCCTGAGAAGAAAACGGGAAGCGGACCTGGAGACCAGGCTCCCCTGTGGGGGGTCCTTGCAATTCTCTGTGGATAAACCTCTCTTTTACTACCTGGGGGCCCACATGCAAAGATGGCCAGGGGTCAGGGTGGGCCCCCAAGGGACCACAGGATGCAGAGATCTGGGGTGGATGTGTGTCTGGAGGGCCAGCACTAACCACCTCTCCAGCCAGGCTAAGATATCGTGGGCTGTGACCGGACCACGAGTTACGGTGGTCACCTTCCTGCTGTCACATGGTGACGGGAATGCTGGGGGTCAGAACATAAAGGTCACTTCTTTAACACAGGGCACCAGAGACCCAGGAAGGTCCATCTCACAAGGCATGAGAATCGTGGAGGTGCTGTTCAGCCTGCATCTCAGCACCCCGAGTCCTGGCGGCCGTCCTTGCCATGAACCATGAAAGCCGAGGTGGTCACAGAAACATCACCACGTTCTCCTAGAGCCTGGGTCCTGTGGGCTTTGGCCCATCTTGGCCCGGTCTGGAAGATGCTGGGTTTGCCTGGCTGAGTGGAGGGACCCCGGGGTGTCTCACCTCCCTTGGTCCAGGCGATGACCGGCTGGGGGTAGCCCTTGGCCTCACACTGGAAATCGACTGTCTGTCCCTCGATGACCACTCTGTCCTGAGGCGTCACTGTGAACTGCGGAAGAGCTGTGGAGGAGAAACATTCTCAGCGGGACAGTTAGAGATAGCACTGGGTGGAGAGACCATGCAAAAATCAAAATGAAACAAAAAGGTCAGGGTTATAAACAGACGCAGCTGTGGGTGCGGTGAAGATACTTAAGACAGAAACAAAAGGGAGGCAGGAAGAGTATCACACACCAGGTACTTCCTGAGGATCACACAGAAGGAGCTTACAGAAGGGCTGAGTCTAAGAAGCTTGCCAGCCGCAATGCCCTAGAGTGCACGGAGAACAGCCTGCTTCAGCCTACTTCAGTCAGAGAGCGCAAACCGGCCAAGAAAGACTCCTAGAATCCTGGCACTCTGGGAGGCTGAGGGAGGAGGATTGCAAGTTTGAGCCCAGCTTAGGGAATGGAGCAACTTAGCAAGATACTGTCTCAAAATTTCAAAAGGGGACTGGTGATGTACTTTAGTGTGTAGGCCCTGGGTTCAAATCCCAGTTTAGCCAGGAAAAAAAGGAAAAGAAAAGACTTGTCTCATTTCATTACATACCTTAAATTAAATTTACAAATGGTTAAAATATGTCATCTGGTGCACTGTGGATAGTGACAAGAATTTTTTTGGGGGGTGCTGGGGATTGAACTCACAAACTTGCACTGGCCAGGCAGGTGCTTATTAGGCTACTGAGCTAAATCTCTGGCCCTGTTTTTTGAGGCAGGGTCTCACTATGCAGTTCAGGTTGGCCTTGAACTCACTTTGTAGCCCAGGCTCAAACGATCCTCCTGCCTCAGCCTCCCCAGTGCTGGGATTAAAGGTGTGCCCACCATGCCCGGCAGTGACAGGAGTTATTATTACTGGATATAAAAATGAGCTCCAGGACAGGGTATCTAGCAGAAGTGCATTTTAACAAGAGTAAGAAACACAGAAAAGTAAAACCCCACACCAGGGATGCACAGCTATACATGCAAAGAAAGCTAGAAAGACAATTCCCAAAGAATTGTTAGTGGGGCAGGAAATGGTCAGAGGGAGGTGTGAGCTGGGTGGGCAGCTGTCTGAGTTCCATACTTCTGGATTCTCCTACTTCCCCTCAACTGAGTACTTCTTGACCTTTCTAGAAGCTCACCTCTTCCTTTTTAAGGGCGCCGAATGACTTGGAAACACACAGCCAAAGTGTGAAAACTACCGATTCCTATGCTCAAGGTGTGACCTCAGGGATGCCAAGTTGGCTGCAGGTGAGCAGTGACCTTGCACTGACCTGTGTGAACTTCTGCAGAGTTCGCAGGCCAGGACTTGGGGCTCAGAGCCCACAGTCAAAGCACAGTCTTGGCCAACACAAGAAAATCCACCTGTGACCAGGTCACACTGTTTTAGGTCTGGTATGTCTCCCAAAATCTCCTGGGATCAAGGGTTGGGCTTTTGGAAGATGGTTGGATCACGGGGCGCTGTGCTCATCAGTGGGTCCATCCATGGACGAGTTCAGGGCTGACTGTGCTGTAGAAGGCGGGGCCTGGTGGGAGGAGGTCACTGGGGTGTGACCTGGAAGGGTGTCCTCTTGTCCCCAGTTCCTTCCTTCTCTCTCTGCTTCCTGGCTGTCACGGGGTGAGCAGCTTTCCCCTGCTGGGCCTTTCTACCATTCCATTTCTACCTTGGAGCCAGCCAATCATAGGCTAAACTCCTTGAACCATGAGTTAAAATCAATGAAGACTGAACCCCTTGAACCATGAGCCAAAATAAACTTCTCCTTTAAATTGTGGTGTGAGGTATTTTGTCCCAGCAATGGGAAAGAGACTCATACACACACGAGTTGAGTGTTACACATAATAATGAAGTAAGTTAAGGGGAACCAAGAGGGCGGGCTTGGGTGGAGCTTAGACAGAAGCTGCTCCAGGCACCGAGGTGCGGACGTAGTAATGGGAACGAGCCAAGTGCCCTGACCTCACCCCCTGCCGCTCACCCTGGACGATGATGAAGGCTGTGGCGTGGATGCTGTCCACACCATTGGACGCGAAGCACGTGTATTCCCCGCTGTCCTCTTGGGCGACGTTCTGTATGTAGAGGCCACCCGAGGGAGTGATGTTCACCCGAGGGTCAGCTGGCAAGGGGGTACGGTCTCCTCGCGTCCAGGTGATCTGCGGCGCAGGGTGGCCTGTGGTGCTACACTCCAGGGTGACGCTCTCGCCCACCAGCACCTCTGTGTTCTGCGGCTGGATCACGAATGCCAGCCTCGCTGTCATGAGCAGAAAGCTTCTGTTAGTTTCTTCCAGTTTCACAAGGGTTTTGCTTGGTACTTTTCTATGTTCAGACTACTCATTAATTCTGTCTAACTCCAACATAAGCAAAAAGAGCAAAATGTAATAGCATTATTTTTCTTTCCTTTCCAAGAGAAATGTATAGGCAAAAAAAAAAAAAAAAAAAAAAAAAAGATCTACAAGCTGGGCGTGGAGGAGCATGCCTGTAATCCCAGCACTCGGGAGGCTGAAGCAGAAGATAGCTGTGTGAGTTCAAGGCCAATCCGGGCTACACAGTGAGTTAGAGGCCAGACTGAACTGCATAGCGAGACCCTGTCTCAAAAAGCAAAACAAAACAAAACAAAACAAATCCCACAGACTCAGGTCAAACAAAGGCGGGCTGCTGGGCATGTTAGCGCATGTCGGTCATCACACCTGTCTGGGAGACTGAGACCGGAGGATCAAAAGCAAGTGCAGTCTGAGCAACTCAGTGAGTGAGACTGTATCTCAAAAATTATTAAAAAAAAAAAGAAAAGAAAAGAAAAAAAAGAAAAAAAAGGGAGCAGACAACTGGTGAGCACTAATAATGAGGAAAAAGAGACTGATTCCTTCTTTAGACACACATAAGATTCTTTTCTTGGGATGGAGTTGGGGAATTGAACTCAGGACCTCACACTTGCCAGGCAGGCACCGTGGCCACTGAGCTAAACCCCCAGACTCACACATTTGATACTATGGAGAACCCTTCTTTATCCCAAACCTGTGACATCAACCTTGTTACACCTTGCTATTAATTCCTCTTGGCACAAACTACTGCTTGTATTGTGTATTCAGACCTTATAAAATATCAATTTCATCATAAAGAAAAATTTAACCTACACAGAGAGAATATTTTTCAAACATAAGTCTAGGAAAAAACCCCACAGGCTTCCTAACGTGTTTTATGGCTGAGTTTGTGTGGACGCAGGGCTCCCCCACACTGACGACAGGACTATACAGTGACACGGGCCATCTGGAGACAGAGCACGGGCATCAAAACTAACCACGCATACACTCTTCTACCCAGAAATCGCTGTGCTCAGTATTTAACCCCTGGATGTGTCCCAAAGGCACAGAAAATGACCTAGGTGCAAATACCCTCTTTAAACTTTCTTTGGGACAATTACCCTTTATCCACAAGACTAGTCTCTGAAAAGCTTCAAAAGTCATTATTTTTTCATGAAATTTAACCCATGGTGCACACGGTCAAGTCTTGACTTTATTTATTCCATTTCCTGTCAATAAGCAGCTTGCAGCAGGGCACTGGTACTGCAGGACTCTGATGACTTCAGGCTGGGCTGGCAGTGTGAGCTGGTAACTGGATTACGCCTCACACAACTTTTATTAAAAATGCTCCCAAATTTCTGAATTTCAAGCAACGTCTGGCCCGAGATGCTCTGAGTAAAGGATACACAGGGAGCCGCAATGGCTAACGATCTGGGAACTATCTGGAAGTACAGTGGTACCTTGGTCCACAAACTTAGTTCTTTCCATGACTCTGGTCACAAACTGAATTGGATGAGAACTGAATCAAATTTTCCCATAAAGTCAACATTGAACATAAGCACTGAACTTGATTCAGTTCTCACCCGACTTGGTTTGCGAACAGATTCATGGAAAGAAGTAAGTTCGTGGACCAAGGCACCACTGTAGTCACATGGATGATAATTCATACAGAAACGTGATAGCCGGGTGTGGTGGCGCACGCCTTTAATCCTAGCACTTGGGAGGCTGAGGTAGGCGGAGCATTGTGAGTTTGAGACCGGCTTGGGCTACAACGCGAGCGCAAGGCTGGCCTGAGCTACACAGTGTGACCCTGCCTCAAAAAACCAGGGCCAGGAGTTTGGCTCAGTGGCTTACGCGCCTGTCAGGCAGGAGCGAGGTTGTGAGTTCAATCCCTGGTGCCGCAAAAAAAAAACAAACAAACAAAAAAAAAAAACGCGAAGAAATCAACATCGGCAGATGTCCCAAGGTGGGGAGGGGGGCGACAGGGTGGGAACTGTGTGGATGGGGCTCAGAGAGACAGGGTGGGTTTTCTGCAGCTTTTTCATGCTGTCCCTGTTTAAGTGGCATTTGTCAAGCGTCAATTATCGAAAATACAGGCATGACGGTTAATCTCAGCATTGCTATCACACTGGCCGACTAGAGACCATGAAGCTACCGGAGACCAGAACGGTACCAAAGCTCGCCTGCAGAACCTCAGGTCTGAACTCTGCATTAAGGAACCTTCAGCCACGCACTGAATGAGGCCAGATCAGAACCAAGACCCAGAGGGGAGTTAAGGAGAAAGCTGCAGTTGAGTCCCCCAAGGCCCTCACCAGCAGGAAGAGGAAGTGCTAGAGAGAGAGTTGTCCCCTGGGGAAGTTCTGGTCCTCGCAGGGGTTTGGTAGCCATCTCTCCTGACATCGGGCAAAAGCATGGTGACCACCAAAGAGACAGCTGCGAGGGACAAAGAACAAAGTGGGGGAGGGTGGAGAGAAAAAAGGGGGAGAGGAAAGGAGAATGAAAGAGAGCAAGGCAAGACAGAACAAAGCAGTGTTTTATAGACAAAAAATATACAAAAACTGGCATAACACATAAACAAAGACAGGTGACTATATTTTGTAGACAATGATCAACAGTAACTTTGGACTTCGGTACGTTAAGTATACAATTCAAATGGTCTTAGGCTAACCACTAACCTCCCAAAGTAGTAGTAGGAAATAGAAGATGAAAACCAATTCTTTTTAATAATTTAATCTGATCATCCAAAGTTCAAATAGCCAGGAACTCCTAGGCCTGTCATAATAGATTCTTCTTGTTGCGACAGGACAGAGACTCAGAGTGGGACAGGGTGGCTGAGACCCTTGTGCATGGCTTGACGATACTCTAGGGATTGTGCGGGCCACAGGCTTTATGCTGGTGTTTAACTCTGCTGCCTCGGCAAGAAAGTCACCCCAGATAACACATTAAAAAAAAAAAAAAAGGTGGCACATGCCTTTAATCCTAGCACTTGGGAGACTGAGGTAGGCAGAGCGTTGTGAGTTCGAGGCCGGCTTGGGCTACAGTGCGAGTGTAAGGCCGGCCTGAGCTACATAGTGCGACCCTGCCTCAAAAAACTAGGGCTGGGAGTTTGGCTCAGCGGCTTAAGCGCCTCACTGGCAGGTGTGAGGCTGTGAGTTCGATCCCCGGTGCCACAAAAAAAAAAAAAAAAAAAAAAAGAGTGGGGTTATATTCCAATAAAACTTAATTCAGAGACACTCAAAAATAATTTCACAGATTCATTCCGTGTCATCAAATATTCCTAAGAGTTCCAGTCACTGAAAAATGTTAAAATTTTTTCAACTCATTGACCTTAGAAGATGGAGCGGTCAGGCTGGCCATGGGGTGCAGCCTATACCCCTGGCCACCCCCAGGCTGCCCCCCACCCTGAGGTTCACAGCCCATCTCAGGGGGTGGGGCCAGGTGCTCAGACCGGCAGCTGATAGGCTGCTGCTCTTGGGACAGATTCAGATGAAGAGGAAGTAAACTCAGAGTTCCCGGATGCAGAGAGCGGCTGGAGGATATTCCGTCCAGGAGTCGGTTAGCTGCTCATAAAGTAATTCTCCTAAGTGAGCTCCTATCCACCGTCTACCACTGTCTCCTTTGCTTTGTGCCAAGGACTCACAGCATTATCTTCCTGCACGCCCGAGTCAGGGATTATTTTACTCCTTACAGATGCATCACGGCCTCTTTTAACAAGCAGGAGCTGCGTCTCTGAGGGGCTCTGCAGACGTGATAGCAGCCTCGTGCGGAACCCTGGAGGGCTGCGAGCCTAAGCGCTTCGCTTTGGCAGCAATAACCACCTCTAGATTTCCTCTGCTGGCTCGGAGTGCTCACTTGTTCCTACATCTATGATGGGCTGGGGCAGTGTGGCAAAAATCAGGCCGATTTTTAAGGGGTTAAGCATCTAAACAAAGACGCAAGCCCATGGGACCACACGCCATGGCCTGAAATATAAAATAGAGGGGGACACCAGCCCTTGAGCACTTGTGGACACAGCTAAGACCAGCCAGGGCAGGGCTGCGGCTCCACAGCTGCACGTGGTCACCCGGGATCCGGCAGGGGACCACAGCGACCCACGGCATTTTGGGGGCAGTGGTGGACACAAACCCGCTCTCCTGGCTTTTCTGCTGACCACACTGGAAACTGGAACACAGGGGTCAGGGCAGAATTCGTGACCATGGAGGAGGAGATGGCCAGAGGTCACAGCCATGGTCCCCCTGCCTGGGCCAGACTGTTCTTATTTTCGAAATTAGGTGCCAACATCTTGCATGGCATAACTTTAGCTAAAGTTACCAGTATTTTTATCTCCTTTTAAGGGATCAGAGCCCTTGGCCAACAAAAGCTCCTACCAAGCAGCACGAGCTGAGACCTGGCAGGGTAGGCAGGGTTGGGGTCTGGAGCTTCCCCATCGTGGGGCCACTATGGGCCCCAGCAACCCTCATGGATCGCCTGTGACCCTGTGGGCCGAGCCTGGTGCAGCACCTCCCATCCTGGCCCTGTGACCGTCACGTTTCCATCATGAGCAAGCTGGTGTGGAAGGACGAGGAAGCAGGGAGAGGACAGTCGGGGTGATCATTAGTGACACACCCTCCACGTACCTGGAGACCCAAAGTACCTTAGGGTCACCTCCTGCGTCTTCACCTCCCCGGCCACGTTCTTGGCCATGCACTGGTAAATGCCCTGGTCAGTCTCCTGCGTGTTCTGGATCATCAGCGTGCCGTCGTCCAGCAGGTTTAAGCGAGAATCTGCCTTCATGCTCAGCTCGTTACTAGAAAGACAGAGTCGGGGATGCTGAGGGTTTAAAGCACAGGAAACGCCTTGTCTACCCTTGGGGGAGGACGCAGGCGGCCCTGGGGGGACATGGGAGGGCTGACTTGGCCTCCCAGGCACCTTCCTCCTCTGAGCGAGGAGCATTTCTGGGAAAGCACCTGCACACCTGGACCTCTACCTGATTCGTGCATCCCATCTGTCCATCTAAAATGCTTTACAGTGGTTCTAACTCCACAGGGAAAAAAACACGATGGAGAAAAATCAAAGGCAACGTTTTCCTCCTGGGATGCACAGTGCGCTTGGTGGGGCCACCTCATTCCAGATGACTGTGAGGCCGCAGTGTCCAGGTCCCTGCCCTCCAAGTGCCTAGGTGTTTGTCCTGGTGGCGGGGGGAATTCTCCTGCACTACACAGATGTCACCTGTGACACCTTGGGCTCTCACTCATCCCTTGCCCACCATGTGACCTGGCTTTTGCTCCTTTTGTTGGGAAACTTGCAGAGCTAAGGTCTGATATTCCCGATCATGAGTGAATAAAAAAACCAAACAATAACAACAACAACAAAAAACCCCCCCAAAAAACCAGGTCCCAAGGGAGCCACCTGGGAGGGGCAGTCAGTCAGGGAAGCC
>RJWM01035979.1:0-18498 GCA_004363535.1 Dasyprocta punctata | reverse complement strand
ATAATCAGAGAGCTAAAGCCCAATCTCAGATGAGAAGCTTTACCATATGATTGGGGCCTCAAGGCTAGGGTGATAGCAGAGGAAACTAAACACACAGAGGGAGGACTCAGTGGACACAGCCCTTTCTGACCAGGCTGCCTCCCGTCTCTTATGTAGTGAGGGCCTGGCAGGGAATCACCCCATTGCTTGGTCTTGAGGGTCCTTCTACAGCCACGTTTCCTGAGCAGCTTCACCAAGCAAAGGGCTAGTGCGGGCTTGTGTAGGATATTTTGCAGCAGGGGCTAAGGAGAGGCAGAGCCTAACTTAGTTGTGGAGACTGAAGCAGAATAATAAAACATTCAGTTTCCTTTGCTTGGTTCTTAAATGTTTGCGTGAAGAACCTAATATTCCAGGAGATTTTAAATAGCAGCTAAATAGGTGAGATGTGTTGGTAGAGAAAAATTACTCATCAGCGTTTTCAGGAAATGTCAGCAGTGAGAGGATCCTGAGTCTAAAAGAGAAAGAAACCATTCAGACTGAGCACTGGTACTTCCAGAGAGCAAAGCTGTTCTCTTTAATTTTACACCCAACCCTTCCTACATCAGCGTAACTCATGACCTCTGAGGGTTCTCAGAATTTGACCCGAGACTGGCTCGTGTTCTTGGGGAAACTGAGTGAACACTCTCACAGAAGGGAGGGACACTGCCGTCCCCTGCCAGGGCTGCTCTCCTCAGCCTCCAGCACCCTCTGGGTTTTTGCTCTGCTCCCCCTGCAGCTCTCTTCACTGTGTCCCCACAGCGCAGTAGTACGTGGCAGAGTCTGACAGCTGGAGTGAGGGCTTCTGCAGGTGGAAGGAGTGATGACTCTTGACAAGAGTGGCCCGAAAACCTTGGTTCTCTGTCTGCTGGTTTTCTGTTGCGCTCTTGAGGAGGAGCTGAGGAGCCGTGTTGAAATACTGGACGTACCATAAAAGGAACGAAGCCGAATAAGTAGCCTGGTAAGTACAGTTCAGGAGCAGAGGGGCCCTCTCTGAGAGAATAACCGGGCCTTCTGTCTGGGTCACTGAGTCTCCATGGCTCCACCCTAAAGAAAAAGAAAAATATATTGTTACACAGGGAAGAAAGCTAAAGTTGTCATGATTATAGGAAATTGAAATTTTAGCACTTAAGAAAACATGTTACTTACTAGACGTTAAGAGTATCACAAGAAGAGAGCAGGTGACAGAAAGCATGTTAATAGAAGGAAATGATCCTTGATGTTTGTGATATGACCCAAGTGAGATCTTATAGAAACACCTCACTGGAAGAAACCAGAGCTTTTTGTCTGCACGACAGCGGTCTATCTGGTTACTACAAATGTAGGAGATCTGTTGAAAGAATGCCCCTCTGCAAATGTGAACCACACATGAAGAAGTAGTGCCATCTGGTGGTATTTCTGAAACTTGTACTCTACCCTTGACCTTGATTTAAGTACATGTAATGCCATAGTCCACTCTCCTCCTTAGCCACAGAAGATCTGTTCCAAGACTCCCAATGGGTGCCTGAAATCACATACCACACGCAATACTAAACAGACTACCATTTCCATACGTGCATACTTATAATAACATTTGTTTATAAAGTGGGCACAATATTTTCAGGTGCAAAACGTTGCCATCAACTGAAGCATGTTTTGGGTTCATGCCTTCTACTCACAAATATTGTGACTTTTATATCTTAACTAAGCACTTATCTTGCACTGTGGCTTAATTTTTCTAATTTCAGGTGTGGTAGAAAAAATGACAAATAAAAAAGGACTGAAGTGTGAATCATTGTGTACCATGAACATGTTAGACATAAGAATGATTCTCACCCTGGAAGAATGGAGCACAGTCATGCAAGATTTCATCGCATTACTCAGATGCTTTATTTGAAGCTTATAAATTGTTCATGTCTGATATCTTCCATTAAATATTTTTAGGTGACAGGTGACAGGATGTAACTTAAAACAAAGAAAAAATTAAGTAACAGGCACTAAATTAAATAACAGGTATTATTACAAAATGGCTTGTGAGTAAGGTAGATAAAAAAGAATAAATAAGAAGTTTCCTCTAAGAAGAAACCACTACACATTTGCTTTATACAACCACAACTGTATTTGTACAATATTTAATTACTACTACTTGCAGTGTACTCCCATGGTGCAGAAAGCTTCCCCCAAATAATTCCAGCCAAAACTTTTAAGTGGATTAGTCTGAGGCCCTTTTCCTGCATATGTCCCTTGATTATTATGGATAAAGAAGGACATCTGTGTGTAGAAAGCCCTGTCTCTTCCCCACCAGTACATCACCTAATCATCCCTGTCCATCCCCGAGTCCCAAGCAGCACACCGCCTCTGTCATCCAGTGAAGTGTTTGCCAGAAAATCTGCTCTGAAGGGCCAATGTTTTCTCATGGGCTGGTACATTTGTGAAATACAATAAAATAACTTACTATATCTATAGGAATTGACCTTCAAGTTTAGTTTTAATCTTTGGTTAATTTGCACACGTGAAGGAAATTCCCTGAGGGAAAGAGAAAGCATTAGGCTGACTAATTTCCATAGCTCACACGGTGCTAGGCACAGCAACCAAGATTCAACAGACACTGTAACACGTGAAGCAGATATCAGAATCCTCCAAAAAGTGATACATTAGCAGGGGGCCAAAGAAGTCCTGTGATACAGGCTGTTAGGTAGAAACCGAGCAAGTTCCTAAACAAAGTAGAAGGAACCTTGGAAGGGTGGAATACAAGTAAGACAGCCTACTTTCTGGACGCCAAAGGCCTGGCAGCAACTAGTAGTGCCCATACATTCTGTCATGTTCACCTGTACCAAACCTGTATGAAAGCCCCTGGTCTTGAGCATCCATTGTTTTCTACCTTTTGGAAACCCCCTCCCCAAAAAGGGGGGGGGGCTCTTCTTTTTATTCTTCTGAATAAATGTGCACTTGGTCATCCTCCCACAAAACAAGTCTCCATCCAATGATAGAGCATTCATATATGTACCATCGTCAGAATTGCCACACATATGAACAAGCAGAAAAATATCACTTATAGCCAGGAGAAAAAAAACAATAGAAAAAGATAAAGGAATGACACAGATGATAGAATTATCATTATAAAAGAAAGTGATTATTATAAATCATTAAAATTATGCAAGGTAAAATACATTAAATAACTAAAGAGCTATACGAATGTAAAGAGAAGAAAAATTAAAGACATAAGGATCAAATGGAACTTCTAGAGATGAAAATAAATTAGATTGGATTAGTATCAAATGAGAAAATGTAAGAAAAATCTCAGTAGACTTGAAAGAAGTACAGTAGAAATTGTTCAAGCATTGAAAAAATTGAAAAAGCAACAGTCCATGAGCTGTGGAACAAATTCAAGTGACTTTATATGCATATAATGGAAACCTCAGAAGAACACAAGGAGAAAGGAAACAGTTAAATGAGGATTGAAAAAATCAAGCCTTACTTATAAACCTACTAATATAAGAGAAATGGAAAGATATCTATCCATGGCTCATTGTAACTGCCTTCGTCCATTTTGTGTTGTTATGCCAAAATTCCTGAGGCAAAGTACTTTTTAAGGAAAAGACACTTATTTGGCCCATCACTTAGGAGGGAAGTCCACACAGCACGGTGCTGGCCCTGGCTTCATCACAACACAGTAGAGAGCATCACAGGACAGGAGCGCATCTGACAGCAGACAGTGAGGCACAAAAGAGATCACTTGAGAGAAAGTGACAGAGCAAGACAGGAAGTCACAGAGCAAGTGCGGAGGCCAAATGCACCACCAGCCACCTCTCACAGTAACTCATCTAGTCCACAAGGCCCAACTCACTCCGAAAGATTAGTCCAGCCTAACTCAGTGTTGAGAGAACGAACCCAGCCTCCCAAGTGAAATATTAATCCAGCCGTGGGACAGTGCGGGGATGACCTGGTTCTTCTCTAAAAGGCTCCACTTCCCACCAACGCCACACTGGGAATGAAGCCTCCACGTGAGTTTTAGTGGAGACAAGACTAGTCAGTCTGTACCAGTGACTAAGTTTTTACAACCCAGTAATAAAGAGAAATGGCAAAAATGGCTAAGTGGGGAATCGAGATGGGAAGGGACACATCACATACAGAGGATAGAAGGACAAAGACTTTTCATCAGAAACAAGGCACATCAGAACACAATTAAAGGACTGAAAGAGAAAAAAACCTTAGAAAGAAAATTGTCTAAAAAAAACTATAAAGCAACATCGTTGGGTTTTTAGCATATGCAGAGTAAACATGAGTGACAATAGCTCAAAAGAAGGAGTGTCATAACTTTTCTGCAATATCTCTGAAATGGTAAAGCATTATTTAAAGTTGGACTGGGATAAGTTAGATATGTATTCTGTGAACGATCAATTTTCTACTTTGTGGATCTTGGAATCCCTGAATAGTCTTACAAAGAAACTCCAAGAAGGCTTTGGAGAGGTGTGGTTTATGTGGATAGAGATGGAGATGGATTCCATTAACTTTCGAAGCAATGCCATTATCACACATCATGTAGACTCTAGAAAACTTGCACATACAACTGTGATAATATGACTGTGAAAAAAGCAAAAATCATTTGAATGAACTTTTTATACAAAAAGTTTTGGCATGCCATGCTCCCTGCAAGGGTCTCCCTAGAGGTCCCTGTACCACACTTAAAAGGCAGCAGCCTTACTTAGCCCCCTGACAGTTAGGTAACCTAATTTAGGTAACTTGGTGCCTGAAATGCCATCCTTTCCCTTGCTGTCACGACCTTATTTATTTATTTTTTTTTTGTTTTTGTTTTTGTGGCACCGGGGCTTGAACTCACAACCTCACGCCTGCCAGGGCAGGCGCTTAAGGCACTGAGCCAAACTCCTGGCCCTGGTTTTTTGAGGCAGGGTCGCACTATGTAGCTCAGGCCGGCCTTGCGCTCGCGTTGTAGCCCAAGCCGGCCTCGAACTCACAACGCTCCTCCTACCTCAGCCTCCCGAGTGCTGGGATTAAAGGCGTGCGCCACCACGCCCGGCTCACGACCTTATTTTAACCAAAGTGATTTCTGTGCCATTCCTGCTTTTCCTGCTTCCCACTGTCGGGTCTGCAAGCCCCAGGTCCCAGGCAGGGGTCCTCAACTCACAGCAAACCTGCACCCACAAAAGCCCCAGCAGGGCTCCCAGTTTCCTTTCCATGACTCCTGTCCCCAGCCTGGGCACCTTTCTCCAGGCTCTAAAGGCTGTCAAGTCTTGTGCCCAAACTTGTTCTTACAGCATCAGGTTCCGTAGATTCACGGAACACAAGTCTCATTTGAACTCTGCAGCTTCTTAACAGGAAACCCACCCACAGTTGCCAGGTGAGAAAACACAATAATCACTACAGTGCCCTCTAGTGGATTGAAACCATCAATACAGGCCATTTCAGACCTGCTGCCTCCCCAGCCCTCACACAACAGCAGACTCAAATTTCCTGATGAAGACATTGTAAATAGTCAGAAATCAACATGCCTGGATTGGATAGAGGTTTTAAAAGAAGAACTACTCTTACGTTTTGTGTCTAGATGTCCTCCAAGGACTCATTTATGAGGCAGATGCTTTTCGGAGGTGGCTAAATCTGTTTGCGATTGATTCATAGTCAAATGCTGGGATGAAGGTGCTAAACCTCCCTGTGTGCAATACAAGGGACAGAAAGAACCCCTGCCTCCCACCCGGTGCTTTTTACTGTCTTTCGCAGCCATGAACTGTTGCCCCCATGCCTTGTGCCACCCTCCTTTGGAGCCAGCAGATTATGTACTGAAACCTCTACAAACTAAATAAATCTCTCCTGCCTTTAACTGTGGGTGTCTGGCATTTCATCTCAGCAACAAGAAAAAAGTAACTAAGGCAAGCATTTTCAGGGCCGGGAATGCAGCTCAGTGGTAGACTGCATGGCTTCAAATTCTGGCTTCACTATCCAGCACTGAACAAAAACAATAACAAATTTATAAACATTGTTATATAAAAATTAAATTTTAAAATAGGTTGGCAATCATCTTGAGCTAATCAGTTGATTTCTTTAGTTAGTTATAAATCATAAAACCTTATAAGCATTTCATTTGGAATGAATAACTTGAATATATGAAATGAGAGGAGACAGTAGTTTTTTTTTTTTTTTCCGGCACCGGGGATCGAACTCACAGCCTCACGCCTGCCAGGGCAGGCGCTTAAGCCACTGAGCCAAACTCCCAGCCCCGAGACAGTAGTTTATAGGTTACATGTAGCTATAATAAAATCAAAGAGTAGGAATGTGGAAGGAATGAAAACTGATAGCTATGTGGTCCCAAAGGCAGGAAAAATACTATCCATGGAATAGTTGAATAAAGCTTGTGAAGAATGTGGATGTTCCCCCCACTCTACCCTTTTTGATTTTTAAAAATTTTGTTTAAATTTTTAATGTATTTTATTAGTGTATGTAATGCCTTGTATCTAGCTGTCCCCCTAACGCCTCTTGTGGTCATAGGTAGGAGTTGAGTCTCTTGGTCAGGTTATGTGAATGTGGATTAAGGGTGTGATATTGGTATTAAGAACATGGAAAACGGAAGCCCCCACTCTGTAAAGGTGGCATCAATCAACAGATTTGTAGCCTGGATGGAATATAAAGGAACAGGAAGAAGGCAGGTTGGCAGCTGCTGCTGGCTGCTTTGCTGTCTGCTGCCTGCTTTGCCATGGGCTCTGTGTACTCACTGTGATGCCCTTCTGCCACACCACCCTGCTTTGGAGCCAGCCAACTACAGAATGAAACCGCTACAATCGATGAGATAAAATAAAACTTTCCTCCTGTAATTCTGGGCGTCGTGTATTGTATCTCAGCAACAAGAAATATAACTGAGACAATACATGTTCACAGTACATAATGATTACATTTATAGGTAAATATTTATAACTTTTATGGATTTTTATTAGATTTAATTTTAGGAAAATTTTCTGTGTGTATGAGTAACAGTAATAAAATACTACATATAGACCCTAATCCCTACAGACTCCACTTAAGAATTTCGGCCCTTTTATTACTCATCACCCTAATTTGACCTTCTTTTCAGTTTGGACATGATGTTCCAAATTCGTGTCAATCATATAACAAATGTATGAAGCAAGAGAAAACAGTGTTTGTTCTACAGCATTCTATTTAATACAAAATAGTGCAACATGTGCATTCCTCTTTGGAATATGTTTTATGAACTTTATTATAAATCTTGTAGGTCTTACAACACCACGCGTAGGGCCCACTTTTCTCTTGAATGGTATTATGGGCATAGTTTAGTTTATACAACCCTTCCTTTGTTATCAACACTTAAAGTGTTTATGGTTAATTAAATATGATACAGAACACCTCAGCAAACTGCTTGAGGCATCCCTTATAATTATTCATGGGTGCCTGTGTTTCTCTAAAAGAGACATGAAGAAGTGAAGGGGTGAACCAAGTGGCCGGAATGTGGGTATCTCTCCAGGCAAAGGGAAAAACCAGGGGAAAAAGGCTCTGAGGGCCAAGGGAGTGAAATCATGTTCTGATTACTGTGAGAATGGATTTTGTTTTTATTACTTTGATGATTTGAGTATTGGATGTGTACTTTGAGGGCTAATTTGATAAACTCTGAAATTACTGTCTTATATATAGCTGCTACAAAAAGTCCACCAACCAACCATGAAATGACTCTAAAAATAGTAGATCACTGGAGGGGAAGCTTACCGAAAGAGAAGAAAAGAGATGCACAAGGAAAATGTAGAAAAACACTACATACACAAAAAATAAATAGCATTTGGCAAGGAAACAATTTGAAATATATACAAAATTATACGTATCATATGTATTTATATATACATAACTATAACTTAAGAATACTTATCATAAGTACAGGAATATGCTACACATTTTCTAAGACACAAGGGAAAAATGGAAAAATGCAACAGAAGACAGACTGAAAAAAAGCACGACTACCTCAAACATCATCAAAACAATACAAATATATTAGCAATCAAAACATATATTAAAATAAATGATCTCACCAGATCAAAATTAAAATCATGTTACATACTGAAGTTGGCTAAATATGTAGATAGATAAAATGCAAAGGCTACTGAGATGCTCTGGGAATTTCTGACCTCTGATCCTCCTCACTTACCCCATCTTCAAAGACCTCAGCAAAGCAGCCTATGTCAGCTGTGGGGAAGATGCCTGAAAGTGCTGGGATCAATGGACTCTGATTTGTTCAACAGTGCCTTCTAGAGGTCAAATGAAGGACTACCCACAGGAAGCTAGTTTGTGCTTTCCATCTGTCCAGACACATAACAAAAACTTTCACTGAATGTTTTTTTTTCTTTTCTAATCAGTACTTTGTAAGCCTCTATAACCAATTACATTAATCTTGCTCTTAATGAAATATAGGGCAATATTATACTTACGTTCCTATGGCCTCTCCAAGTCTCACATGATCATGGTATGGACGTGGCTGAGTCTAGTGTTCATGACTGGTTTGTTGTCTAGTACTGGGATTGATGCTGTGATTGCTGCACACACCCAGGGTGGGAGCTGACATACAGTGTAAGGGCGGGAGGAATGCGTGTCTTCCCTCTCTCGCCAGTTAACACTTTTGCTGTTGGCAGCCACCATGAATGGCTGCCCCGCCATGCCACCCTACCTTGCAGCCAGCTGAATATGGAATGAAACCTCCAAGAACTGTAAGACATAAACCTTTCCTTCTCTAATTTTGGGCATCAGGTATTCTGTCTCAGCAATGAGAGAAAAGTAAAAGTAACCAAGACAGAATTTGGAACCAATGGAGTGGGGTTTTTGCTGTGACTATTCCTGCCCATGTGGTTCAAGTGCCTTTGGGAATGGCTTTTGGGAAGAATTTGGAAACTAAAGAGGAGTACTCTCCAAGTCACTCCTGGAAGCTGGCATTACCCTGATTGAAAAATCAGTAAAAGAAAACTACAGGCTAATCTCTTTAATGAACACAAGTGCAGATATCTTTAACATGCTACTGGCAAACAGAATGCAATAAATGATCAAAGAGATTATACAACATGACCAAGTAGTCTTCATCCCAGGGATCATTCAACATAGACAAATCAATAAATATAATACATCACACAAACATAAGCAAGTACAAAAATCAGATGATCATCTCAATAAATGCAGAAAAAGCCTTTGACAATCTAACATTCATTCAGGATTTTAAAAACCTGAAGAAAATAACATAGGCAAACCTTTCCTCAAACTGATAAAAGCTGTTTATCGCAAACCTACTGCCAATGTCATATTAGATGGAGAAAAGTTGAAAGCTTTCCTTCTAAAACCAGGAGCAACATAAGGTCGTCCACTATCATCACTTCAGTTCAAAGGAATGCTCAAAACATTAGGCAAATCAACCAGGTGAGAGAAAGAAATAAAAAGGTTATGCATAAGACAAGAAGACATAAAAATATTATTTGCAGATGACATGATCTGCTACATAGAAGACCCAAAATGGTCCACAAAAAGACTCCTAGAGTTACCAACCAAATTTAGCTGGCTAGCAGTACACACAATCAACACACAAAAACCAATAGCGTTCCTATACAACAATAATGAGATTACCGATTTTATGCATCAAATTTGTGCCTTGAAACTTTACTGAATTTATCAGTTATAATAATCAAAAGAGTATAGGCTTTGGTTTTTCATATATATGGGATAATATTATCTTCAAATTGTGATAATTTACTGCCTCCCTTTATATTTGCATGCTTCTTTATTTCTTTGTGTTTCTTAATTGCTCTGGCTGAAATATTTATTTCTGTCTTAAATAGAAGTGAATGAAATGATCACTTTTGCTAAGTTCCAGATTAATGGAAACAGTTTGACATTTCCCTTTTTAGTATGATGCTGGCTGTGGGTTAGTAATGTAAAACATTTATTTCGTTGAGGTATATTTACTTTCACTCTTTCCTTCAATTTTTTAAACATTATTCAGTCATCTTGTGCAATGCTATCATCAGTTAGCCTTGTTTCATCAGTACATGCTCAAGACTTTTCAGGTTCCCTTCATGGTATGGTATCCAGAACTGGTTGATACTCCAGTCAAGTCAGAGAAGAAGACAATAAACTTTGCCTATATTATCTAAATACTATATTTTCACTATTGTTGATCTAAAGATGCTGACTCGTCTTAATCTTGCTTGAAATAGACAAAGTCAATCTTTCTTCAATGTCCTAAATAAGGACCCCATTCTAGATTGATATTTTGTACACCTCACCAAACGCACAAACACATGTGTGTGCACGTGGGCAAACCAGGGTCTCACTGTGTTGCCCAGCGTGGCCTCATGCTCTTAATTAAGCTCAAGAGATTTTCTTACCTCAGACTCCCTAGCCATCTGGGACTCCAATTACTACACTCATCCACATTGGATCCTGTTTTTAATGTCAGCAGCTAAGACCATTTTTCCTCCTCCCATCACATCCTCTGTGGACTGGAAGCTCACTGTCAGCAAAGTCATTCAAAGCTCACCTGAGAAAAGTTAATCTGCATGTGTCTGCCTAAAAAAACCACAACACTGCTTTTCTAGTCATATACTGATGGACTCCAACATTTAATAGCTGTATTGTGTATTCTATTTCTCTAGGGTAAATTAGTCCATTATTTTAGAGGTCCTGTTTTGATTACCTTTACTTTTCTCTCATTGCTGAGACAGAATACCTGACTCCCAAAATAAGGGAAGGAAAGGTTTATTTCTTACAGTTCTTTGGAGGTTTCATTTCATATTCAGCTGGGTGCAAGGCAGGGTGGCGTGGTGGGGCAGCCTTCATGGTGGCTGCCAACAGCAAAAGTGCTAACTGGCAAGTGAGGGAATACACGCATTCCTACCGCCCTTACACTGTATGCCAGCTCCCTCCCTGGGTGGGTGTAGCACTCACACCATCAATGCCAGCACTAGACAACAAACCAATCATGAACACTATACTCAGCCACGTCCATACCATGATTATAGGAGACCTGGAGGGGCCACAGGAACATAACTATAGCATTCCACCCCTGACTGCCCAAAGACTCATGTACATCCTTTATACAAAAGACATTTAGTCCATCTCCAAGGATTGCCAAAGTCCTAACAGTTTTAGCATTGTTGAAAAGTCCAACTCCCAAATCTCCTCCGAGATCTATGGCAAACTCTTAATTGTAACCCCCTGTACAAATGAAAATGAGATTAAACACTTCCAACATATAAAGGCACAAGATAAACATTACCATTCCAAAAGTTACTAACAGGAGAATGCAAAGCATTGGAACCATAGCAAGTCCAAAATGCAGCAAGGTGAACATTAAGTCCTATAGTTGCAGGTCTAGCAACTGAAACAATCTGTGGGAAATTGTGAGCTCTGAAAGGCTTCAGTGACTTCACCCCCACAGCACTTTCAGGTTTTAACTCCCATAGCTTCTGTCTTAAGCTCACTCTGCTCAGTTTTTGAAGTTTTCCTTGGATGATCCATTTTCCTGGCTTTTTCTAACTTCTGAGTTTTCCATTGAACCCTGGGCCTCACCCTTACATCTTTACATATTGCCCTCTGAAGTTGGGGTGAAAGCTGTGCATGTTCCTTGCACTTAAAACCAGCACTGCATGGGTACGGCCAAGGTCTGCTGCCAGTTGGAGCAGTAGCCAGGCTTTCCTCTCTCTTGGCTGTAGGGATTGAGTGCCTGACACAATACTTCTCTCAACATTTACTGTTCTATGAAGAAGGACTTGAGGCCCTAACCTCATAGTAGAACCAACTAGGGCTATGAAGGTCACAGACAGCTAGTGAGTGGTTAAAAGGTTAATAGTGAGGAGACCATGAGATGTTTCCTATCAGTCTGTCCTAAGATTGCCACAAAGTCCATCATTATTGTTGACCACAGGAGCCCACTCTGGAATTCAGTGCCATCAGCCTGCTGTTAGCTCTCCTGTCCTCCTGGGACTTGGGGGTCAGGATAATCATCTGAGGTCAGTTGACAAGGATCACTGCCTTACACAGATCTCAAGCCATTAAGCTTTAATGGGCTCTTCAAGGAGGCGCTTAAGTGGGTACTAACTGGCCACTCGGTCAAATGACCTGAGATAACATGTTCTTTCTTAAAATGGAAATTTAAGTTTTTGTAAATATAAAATAGAATCATTTCATAGCTTTCCAAAAGACAGATTATATTAGTGCATGTTATTTTCAATTTAGCTAATTAAGAAACACTAGATGAAAGAGGATGTCTCTACCTCTGATGAGATTGCACTGATCTCACGTAAGAGATGCGGGGAGAACTTCGCACAAGGCTCCAGGCCCAAGCTCTTCCACTGTTCCTGCAAGGTAATTTGTGTTGGTTCCTGAGGAGCAACGTTCAGGTCAGAACAAGCATGGTAGAGGAAGCTGACTGACCTCAGTGAATGCTACTAATACATAGAAGTGAGAAAGAAGATTATATAAGAAACATATAGTGTTCTCATGTCTTTGTAAATTGTGTGTTTTTTTTTTGTAAATTGTGTTTTAATCATTTAACTAAGCCCACATGCAACAGAAATGTACTACAAATTCTGATACTATGTTTCTTAACATATGAATGAACAAATATTTCCTTCTCCTTGTTTCCCAGAGTTTAAATATTTCTGTGTCTAAGATATCTTTTGCAATCAAAAGAATATTAGTGGAATTGTTATTTTTAGCAATTAAAAATATTCTTTTTGTGAGAATTTTACTTAATGGATTATGAAAAACCCATTAGTATATCAGACCAGCACATGGATTTCATTCAATATGTCACAACTCACAGTTCTCTGATAATAGACTTTTTTTCTGTTCATAGAGTATGAAAGAAAGACTCCACTGTGGTGCTTACATAGTGACATTGGGGAAGATATTTAACTTTACACAAATTCAGGGCCCATTTCTTGTGGAGATCCTGAGCTTTTGTTCAGCTCTTACTATCACTTTAAACACCATGGTCCTCGAAAGCACAGAAGGACTTCGCAGAATCTCCCACCCGTAAGGCTGAAATGGTGAGGCTGATGAACTGAGCTTTTTTCTGGAAGTTGACAGCATAGCGACCACTCTGTGCACTCTGTTCAAAAGAATTCTGATGAATAAGGAAAATCATGGCTCCACTGGGAAGTTGCTTGTACCAACAAAGGGAGTACAAGCTCAGACTAGTGTTGTAGGAACAGTCCAGGGTGACTGCTTTCCCCTCTGACCTCAATATGGCTGACTGAAACTGCGTAACTGTCTGGGCCCCACTGGATCCTGTAGAAACAATCAGAAAACAGGGTTGATCTTCTCATACGGTGAATAAAATATTATAAAAATTAGGCTAATTTAGGATCCTAAAGTAAACCAAATTCAAGTCAGAGTTTATTTCTTTTCTGCTATCCCTTTTTCCTCTACCCAGGTGAAGCACCAGAGAGCAGTGTGCAGTCCCTTTACTGCTAACATTCTTGGCTGTGTTTGGACCCCTCATACCAGAGTAGATGAAGGCCACAGAGACCCACAGCAGGCAAGAGAGCAGCGTGGTATGGGGTCCGTACTCCTCTGCAGGCTCAGTGTTCTCGGTCTCCAGCTGCCTGGCCATGTAGGTGAGTACCTGCTGAGTTTTCGTGCTGCTCCCCTAAACAGGAAATGAGGTTCTTTGGGAACACAAACCACAAAGTCTATGTAGATATGAGAAAAAGTGCAGCTCACACCAAACTGTTGCTCTGTCTACTTGTCTGCTCTAGATATCTGGACCTAAAAAGGAAGCCGAAGACCGGCAGTTGGTATTGAGCTTTGAAGCTCAGGAGAGCTGCAGATTGAGCTATTTGAGACACACTGATGAATAACTCAGTAAAATTGATTATGACCCATTGACTTTCCCTCCGATCTACTTACTGGTCACTATTTAATAAATGCTTACTCTTTACCATGTAATATTTTGCCTTTATGAAAGGCAAACATGTAATACAATTACTGCATTTCTTCCTTCTTAATCAGGTCTAGGACATATTTATAATTCATAATTCCTAAAACTGTTTTAAATCAAATGATAAAAGTCAATTATTAGATCTTTCCAAACCTGTGATTTATTTATTTATTTATTTATTGTAATTTGTTTTTATTGACTGGGTTTTAAGGTGTGGGATGGCAAATACTACCTTGGGGCACACCCTGCTCCCACCCCCAGGGAATGTCCATTCTAATATACTGACCTATTAGGTGTTTGTGAAAATTTAACAAGAATAAAATGTTAGTTTTTCAAAAAGTGACACTGAGTTTTACTTACTAGGTTTTGGGAGAAGGTGAACACTCAGTTTCATTGCTTTCCTATAAAGAATTACTCTCTGACATTTGTCCAAAAAAGTATTGAGATTCACTTGTTGAATTCTGTGTTTTTATTTACTTGAAAGCTGAATCTGTCTAAAAGCATACACTCACCACAGAAATTGGTGGCTGAAATTTTGTGTGCTGCTATGTGATTGTGTGGAATGTAGCTATTAATTTTACATTTCACAGTTGTTTCTCTTCGTGAATTAATTTAATGTAACCAAGAGAATTATAGACAAGCAGAAAAAACATAGAAGGATTCTACCAAAATTCTAATTCTAATTAGAAATAACAGATCAATGAGTGGTGCTTGGGAGAACTTCAAAGTACTTGAGATATCTTTGCAGTCTTATTTCATCTCTGTGTGCTGGCTTGCAATTACTTGTACCTAAGCAGATGGAGATCACAGATGCCCACAGTGTCCTGGGGAGTCGCAGGGTGGCAGGGTTTCTTTCCTGTTGGAAAGGTTGCCCTGTGCTTGTGATGCTCTGTGTGTGTGGCATCCCTCAGCAGTAGGTAGCAGCTGCCTGTGGAATGTGACTTTTGTGATGATCCAATATGAATTCTCTCTGCTATTTAGATTAGGAAATTTGTCCCTTCCTAAACATTGTTTTGTCCTTCCTCATTGTTGGGAGCCGTTGAAGCTGGAAAATGACCCAGACGTGACCTTACCAAAGTAATAAAGAGCACCTGGGTCAACCACATGAAAAAGTTTCTACAGCCCAGAAAAACAGGAGGCTCCTAAACAATCCAGGCCTGGGTTGCCAGGCAGAGGGGCTAAAACTGATGTCATCTTTCCCAGTATGTAAATAAACATGCAGCATTGGTTGAGCAGTACCTTTCCTCCCATGAGGAGGACAAGGGCTCCACCTGACTCCAGCTTTGTCTCTTTCTTTATTTTTCTCATCCTCTTGTGGTCCCTCACCCCAAGAACCTCAGGAGCTAAGTGGGTCACAGCATATGGTGCCAGAACACAGATGAGGTAAGAGATTGAGGGCAAGGGGACACTTCTCATGTGTGCACAAATAGGGGGAGAAGTGAATTGGTATAAGTCAATAGTCATTACTGGAGTGTATTGATATTGGCTTCGCTAAGTGTAAAGCATGGAGCATTGAAATTCCCTTCTTCTCTAGGGCCAGTTAAAAATGGGCCTGTGCAAAACCCCTTCCCTTTCTTAAAAGAAAATTATATTGATTATCGGGGACCCTGTGTAGATCCCCAATCTCCCGAATGATTGTATGGCGAAGGCTTGAATAAATGATACAAGTGGTATGATTTTAGGGCTCCAGGAGGATCAAAGCCCCTGCAGAGTTCTTGACTCTGCAGCTATCATGAGGGCTAAGACAAAGAGCCTCTCTCCTTGCCTGAATTTATTATCAAAGCAGACAAAGAGAGGGGATACAGAGGAAAGCACGGGAAATGAGCAGGACCTTGGGAGTCACTTCAAAGACTTCTCCAAGTAGTAAATTGTGCCAATTAAGGAGAACTGTCTTATCTCCATGATGACATTTACAGTGGGATCAGAACTGCAGCTGCAGTCTCTATCTACTTACTTGAGTCTGAGCCAGGTGTCTTCAGCGGTGACCTTATCTTGCCCTTTGAGGTATCTCTGATATCACAGGTCACTAGAGATCTCTGTCAGGACCAGTGATTCATAGAGGTTCCTTACTATGAATCAGCTCCCATCGCCAGGCAAGGGGCCTAGGCCTTGGACAGGCTCACAGATAAACAGAAAGCCAATTAGTTAATTTTAAACCCTGCTCAAAACCCCTTCATAGTGGTCTCCAACAGCTCTGCCTATGAAGACTAGCCTCAATTTTTCAACTCTATGAGCTGAGGACAAAGGGACACTGTTTGGTTTAATGGATTAGTTAGATGGATAGTCACATAGATACATGTGTTATCTAAATGAATTGAAGACTAGGAGAAAATAATTCATTGGATCCTAAAAGGATAACCTCTGGCCACTTGATGAATATGGGCAGAGGAGACAGACCTTAATGTTCTCTAAAGCAGCATTTTCCCCTTGTGATCATGTAAGGAAGTTCCATTGAAGAATTTTCTTAGAGTTTTTGGTTGATTGTTTTTATTCAGCAAACCCTGACTCAATCACAACACTAAATTGGTGAATGTTCCTGTATGGTCATTTGTTGCTTCAGATAGAAGATTTTGCACTAGTTGAAGTCAGCTATGAAACATTTGTGACCTTCTACTCAGGTGTATCACACTGGGATCTAGAAGAATTGATTGGTACTAGAAATACCAGAGAAAAAAACAGGGTTATTTTAATATGAAATATACACAACACCTGCCCGTAGTCTCATCAGAGCCAGTCACTGGCCCTCAGCTTGCATGGTCTCCTTCCTCCCATATCCTGTGAGCTCTTCGCAATCAGGAGACTATATCCTGAAACAATGTCTAATTTAGATAACTATTGTATGCCTCTGTCAGTACTTGAGATATTTAGCAAACATAATGGGTGCATAGTGGTATCTAATGAAATTCACTGATAACAGATAATGTGTAGTAGGGCTTAAATACTTTTTCTACAGAAGGTCAAATAATAAATACTTTCAGCTTTGAGGGTCATTCATTGATAAGTAATAATGTATGGTAGGGCTTAAATCTTCTTTCCATGAAGGGTCAAATTGAAAAGATTTTCAGCTTTGAAAGTCATTCTGTCTGTTTCGCTGCTTATCTCTCTCTGAAGCATTAAAGAAGCCATTCATAATACATAAACAAATGGCATTGCTTCATTTCAACAAAACTTGATAAAAATAGGTAATGGTTGGATTTGACTCATGGTTATATTTCGATGACCCTTGAATATTTTTTGTCCTTATATCATTAGTGCCTATTAATTTTATAAAATATTGAGTTTCAATGTATGTAGTTTGATTTAAACCTCCCTTGATACTGTTGTCCTTTCCTTTCTTTCTAATAAAAGTTTGCCTTCCACTTTCATTTCATCTTTTTTAGATGCCATATTTTGAAAAGAACAAGCAATATTTATCTTTCTATGTCTAGTCTATTTTGTTCAACACTATGATCTCTAGAACCACTCATTCTCCTGCAAATGACAAAATTTTATTCTTGAAGAACATCTTTGCATGTTCTTAATTGTCATTTTTACACCTTATTTTTAAAGAACGTTCTTTTTTATTTTAAAACTCCTCTTTCATTGAATTTGAAGAACTCTTGAAGTATTTTATATAAAAATTCTTTGAGCAGCCTACGTGTTTCAAATAGTTTCTTCTAGTTGCTGTTTGTCCTTTTGTTTCCTTAAAGATGTCTAACTCTCTGCCTAGAAAACTTCAAAGCAATGCTGACATGAATTAATAATCTTAATAAATGGAAAGATCAACTCATGAATTAGAAGACAATACATTTAGTTCTCCAAATTCTTTTATAAATTCACTACAATATCATTTACAATTCAGCAGTCTTTTTATATAAGATCTTGAAGAGTCACTGCAGACCTCAGCTAAGGAATAAATGGCTCGATCTTTAGTCTGGGAAGAGGAAATGGACTTTGAGCTAGCGATCTTCAGTGACAGTTATGGCAAGGTTCTGAGTTCGATTTTAGATACAAAAAAATAAAGACTTTGTTCTCTACATAAGATATAGAAGCAGGTCCCTCCTGCCATACTTCCTTTGTAACACTGAGGAAAGCATTTAACTTCTCACATATTCAGTTTCCTTTTGTTCAAGTAATGTGCTGTTATCTGTCAACACTGACATTGACCTGCACCATCTCATTTACTTCTCACTATGTGCTCTCAATACTGACATACAGAAATAAATTTACTAAGCATGAAATCAGTTAGCAGCCTCTCCAATATCGTTCAACAGATGAGTGGTAGGGTCTACAAATCCAAACTACCTTTATGATTTCAAGATCTTTGTCATATAGCAAATGTTACCAATCTTGAAGAATTTCCATAAGAATTAAGTGAGAACACACATGCATATCATCTAGTAAAATAACTGAAGTACTCAACCAAATCCACTTCGTGATATATAGTATATTCAGGGATTAAGAAGCAGGATGTGGAATTTTATGGGAAACTGTCCATAAGATGAAGCTCACAATACTCTTCAGAGGTGCATCCTGTAGCTCATACAGTATTGCAGATTTGATGAATTATCATAGGCATCCATGAGCTA
>RJWM01035978.1:0-18498 GCA_004363535.1 Dasyprocta punctata | reverse complement strand
GCCGGGCGTGGTGGCGCACGCCTTTAATCCCAGCACTCGGGAGGCTGAGGTAGGTGGAGCGTTGTGAGTTCGAGGCCGGCTTGGGCTACAACGCGGCGCAACGCCGGCCTGAGCTACATAGTGCGACCCTGCCTCGAAAAACCAGGGCTGGGAGTTTGGCTCAGCAGCTTAAGCGCCTGTCTGGCAGGTGCAAGGCTGTGAGTTCGATCCCCAGTGCCACAAAAAAAAAAAAAAAAAAAAAAAAAGTCAATCCTTTGAATTTACCCACTTTACCAAGACATAGGTTAGTGTAAAACAAATTTAATAAATACTTGAGAGTTCTGGTTACTGACAGATATATTTTATGATTCTGGCAAACTAATACATGGTAAAAATGTAATTCTCTTAAATTTGGGGAATATATTCTTTATTTTTGTGAGACTCCTACTGTAGTTGAAGGGGACTGATATGTGGCACATTATGACCTAAATATTTGCCAACCTCTGTATCCTGTTGGATACATATTGCTAATGTTAAATATGATGATTTTATGGAAGCTGCTTGACTTTAATATTGATAATAATGTTAATACTTATAAAAACTGTTCCACCCAGATTTGCATGGAAAATGGTAATCTTCATTCTTCCTCCAACAATGAAGTATTGTATAGTTAAAATTATTATTATGCTCTATTCTTTGGAGCTAAATTTATATGGTCAGAAGTGTTCAAATTCTGTATCCACTTGCTGTAGAATACTAATAAATTTACTTCACTTTTTCCTTGTCAGTTTTCTCTGATTTCACTAACAAATAAAGATGAAATGGTATTTACCTATTAAAGCAAATGGACCATTAATAAATTCATGTACCAAAATATTCAGTACATAAACACTTTGGTTTTAATGACTCTGCCACCACTCAACTAAACAGGTCTCCCAGAGCACTGTTATGACAATCTGATGATGATAAGGAGGAGGAAGCACAAGTGATATTTATTAAGTCATTTGGTTTACTTCTACCAGGTTCCTGTTAATAATTTATGACATGAAGTTCCAGTTTACATTTTAACTCAAACCATGTATCTCTGAGGTCTTTTTGGTGTATAGAAATCTAAGGTTACATGTGTATGTGGTAGCAACCTTAAACAGGTAGGAGAACAGAAACAGAATACTGACTTGATTCTTTCACAATCTTGCTGGAAGTTTTGGGTAGGTTAGTCTTTAGACCTCAACTTTCTCAGGTACAGGAAAAGTAGTTTGGATTAAGCAATTCTCAAGGTGCCTTCTGCTCTTACCAGTCTATGGTTTTGACATGTATGCTGCACATGTATGTATAGGATAGGAAAAATATAAAGTAATAACAATTCACTAGATAATGTGGCATGACTTCAATCAGTAAATGTCAATGTGCATTTAGATTAATTAATAAAAGCTTAAGTTTGTCCAACTGAGAAACGGAGATCTTTTAAGAGGAGAGGAATCAGAGAATAGGAAGGCTTCCAATTTCCTTGTTACATACAGATGAGGTAAGGAGCTAGAACTACGTACGTTTGATGAGAATAGACTAAGGTAGGGAGAATAACGGCTCTCAGTAAGTATTGTAAATGTATTTCATGGAGAAAGAACTGGATATAATACATGAGTACCAACAGATTAGGACTAACTGCCTGCAATTAAATTCCACAACAGCAGGTACTATGAAATACTAAGATTGAGGAGACAATAACTAGAAGATATTTGTGGTAGAGTTCCACATGAAGATTACATGACTTGCTTACATTTGCCTACGGAATATCCCTGCAATAGATTGCTAACTAACATCCTCCTAGAGTTTATAATTCTTTAACATTCATTTTCCTTACTATTTTTCTTGGTTTAGAGGTAAACTAAATATCTATCCTTAGATGTTTAAAAAATTTTTAATTTAAGTGTAATTTATGCACAGTGAAATGCACAGATTTCAAATATATAGTTTAATGAAATATGAAAAATTTATGCATTCATTTAACCCACACTCTATTCAATATTTAAAACATTTTCA
The DNA here is from genome assembly GCA_004363535.1 of Dasyprocta punctata. NCBI lineage: Eukaryota > Metazoa > Chordata > Mammalia > Rodentia > Dasyproctidae > Dasyprocta > Dasyprocta punctata. The sequence continues at coordinate 16,479 of RJWM01035978.1, read as the reverse complement.
ACACCCCAGAAAGTTTCCTTGGACTCTTTCCATCCAATTCCTTCCCTCAGTGATAGACATGTTCTGATTTTATCTGTGGAGTGTTCCACTCCTTGTATAAATGAACATAATATGGTATGAGTTCTTGTTTGTGGCTTCTTTAACTCATTATAGTATTTTTTAATTTATTTTGCATTGTTCTTGTTACTGAAGAATGTTGTTCCTTTTAATAACCATTTGACAGTAAATATTTGGATTGCTTTTTGATGGTTATCAATAACACGCTATTTGAATACTTTATGTATATGTATGTATGTATGTATGTGTGCATGTATGGATTTTGAGATACATCTCACTGTGTGGCCCAGGCTTGCCTGAAACTTAGGGGAATTCTCCTATGTGAGCCTGCCAAGTGCTGGAATTACAGAAATGTGTCACTGGGCCTGACTGAACACTTTTAAAGAACTATTTGTGTGGACATAATTTTTAGTTCTCTTTAGTAAATACTAAGCTGTATAATTACAGAATCATGATGTATGTGCATATTTCACCGTGTAAAAATTAACTAAAAATTTTTAAAAGTGACATTATTTTACAAACCCACTTACAATGAAAGAGAACTCTATTCCTGTTTTAAAGGATCTATGAATTCTATGAAATTCTTTGTGGTGCTGTGAGGTTAATTCGGGTGTGTATACAATTTGTGAGAAAGTCATAAATGTTTAAAAGTGACCCATGAGATTTTCAGGAAGCAATAATTAGATGAATAATGCTTAAAATATTGTTTACATTTCCCCTATATATTTTAACTTTGGATGTATAGTTTATTAATGTTTGTAAGAATTCAAATAAATATAATTTCTCTTTGCTATGCACCTCAATCTCTTTCTGACATATCCATGCAGAATTAAATAAAAACAATGACTCTGTTCAGTATCAAGTAATGTACCCCAAAGCTTCAGTTTTACTTGAATATTAAAATGTTAGAACGAAGAGCCTTGGTTTAAGGAGGTTACTGTCAATTTGTAGAAATCTTACTGTTCCTGTTTCTTGAATCCCATAAAAGTTGAAAGGTTTTGGAATTAAATAAGAGATGAAAAAGATCTGTTTGGCAGCCTAGTCCCATGCCAATGAAGGATTACCTTTTCAATAGTTTTGCATGCATTTTCCAGTTTAACTTTACAAATTCTATTATAGATATTGTTTAAATTTTTCTTTTATTTCTTCTGTAATCCATTCATTATTCAGAAGGGTATTACTTAATTTCCATGTGTTTGTGGAGCATTTGTGGTTTCTTTTGTCATTAATTTCCAATTTCAAGGCACTGTAGTAAGATAATATGCATGAGATAGTTTTGATTCTTTTGCATTTAGTGAAGCATGTTCTATGGGCTAGTATACGGTCTATTTTAGAGAATGTCCCATGTACTGCTAAGAAGGATGTGCATTCTGATGTTGTTGGGTGTAATACTCTGCACATGTCTACTAAATCTATTTGTCCACAAGTTTGATTCAGTTCTGTTATTTTTTTGCTAATATTTTTTGCCTAGTTGATCTGTTTCTTTGTGACAATGGGGTATTAAGTTCTCCCATTATAATTGTGTCATTGCTTATTTTATTTTTCATGTCTATTAATATTTGTCTTATGTAGCTGGATACTCCTGTATTTGGTGCATATAGGTTTAAGATTGCTATCTCTTTCTCTTGAAGTTTTCCACTGACTAGTTTGCAGTCACCCTTTTTTCTATCTCTTTTGATCATTCTTGGTTTGAAGTTCATATTGTCTGAAAATGAATAGCTACCCTTGCTTTTTTCTGGGTTTCTGTTGCATGAAGTATTTTCTTCCATCCTTTGACTTTCCATCTATGAGTTTTCTTTTGAATTAAATGCATTTCTTGTCTACAGTATAAGGCTGGATTTTGTTTCTTGATCCACTCTACCAGTCTGTTTTATTTTGATTGGTGAATTGAGGCCATTTACATTAATGGTTACAATTTATATGTATTAGCTTATCTTTGTCATGTTATCTTTCTGTTGTTGGTTGCTTACTTTTCCCCTCTGTTTAATTGTCCTGCTTGGTGTTTTCTTTTTGTTGGTATTCTTGAAATTGTAGTCATTTTTGTCTCTATGCAAAATATCTTTCAATGCTCTTTGTAGGCTTAGTTGGACATTCATGAAGTTCTTCAGATGTTCATTGCTGTGGAAGTATCTTATTTTACCATCAATTTTGAAGGTTAATTGTGCAATCTGGGTTGGAAGTCATTTTCCTTTAGGATTTGTAATGCTTCACTCCATGCCCTTCTTGACTTCACTGTTTGTGTTGAAAAATCTGTTGTTCTTATGGGCTTTTCTTTATAGGCAATAAATTTCTTTTCTATAACAGCTTTTAATATTCTGTTGTTATGCTGGATTTCTGGGATGTTGATTATTTTATGTCTGGGTATAGATTTATTTGGTTGTGGCTAACTGGAGTTCTTTATGCTTCACTTATCTGTATGTCAGTTTCTTTTCCCATGTTTGAGAAGTTTTCTGCTATTACTTCTGTAAATGGTGTTTTCATTTCATCTGTGTTGATTCCTTCTTTTTTGTTTACACCTATAAAAATTGTATTGTTTTTCTTTGCATCATCTTACAACCATTGAATTGTTATTTCCTGGTTCCTTGTTATTTTTAAAACATTTTTCCTTTCCTGATTGCTAACTACAATCTTGTCTTTAAGTTCTGAGAGTCTATCTTCACATTCATTGAGGAGGTTTTGCCAGTTTTTGATGTAATTTTTGATTTTCTCAATATTTCTCTGATTCTGTTTCATGCATTCTAGCTCTTTCCTATATTGTTCATTAAAGGTTTCCATCATTTTCTAGTGCTCTTTTTTTTAAAATTATGTCTTCTTTGAATATGCTTTTCTTTTATTGTGTCTATCATTTCTTGTTTTACCTGGGAGATTATTTCTGATCTCATTTCCTTTACAGTTTCTTGGAGTTGTTTCTTTACTTAAGTTGCTATTATTTCAGAAATTTCAGGTATGTGAGTAACACTTTCTTATATGTCCATGTCTTCTGTACTTATTTGGAATGGGCTGGAGGTTCAAGGTTGCATTTTACTCCTTCATTTTGTCACTTTTCTGTATTCCTCCAAAGTTGTCAAATGAACAGTGCCTGTCGTTTCTTGAACTGGCATTGGCAGCCCATGGAGGAGGGAGTCTCCCTGACTGGTTGGGGTCACCATATTGTTCTTTCCCAGATCTTGTGCCATTCCCTGATGCTCCCTAGCTGGTTGAGGTTGCTGGACAGGACTTTCCCAGGCCCCACATGGCCCACCTAGGTTTCTCAGCTGGCTGCTGTCACTGGATGGGACTTCTGCATTTATTTCTGAGCATTTTATCAAAATATTTTTCCTGTCATACTTTGAGCTTTGTATTGTTGGTTATGCAGGTATACTGTGTGCATTAGACAAACCAATCATATAATCAGAAAACTATAGGTTGAAACAGAAATCTAAAGTTTCAACATTTGTAGTAAATCATGATATTTTTATGCACAAGACATAGCAGACATTATCCTAAAGAAATGAGTATGTCTTTATATTTACCTTTAGTCATTGAAAGTATTATGGAGGAACACATATTTAAATGGGTTGTTTTAATACAGAGGAATATATTAGAAATGGATAGATGGAGTCTAGCTGTTTCTAAAAACGTCATTCTAAGAAGGAATGTTTGAAGAATGAATCAGGTTTTCCTGGTCAGGTTGGAGGTGTGAACTATTTATTGTGTTTGGAAAGGTTGAGTTTGGCTGCAAGTTAAATATAGAGCAGGAGGGGAAAGATTGGAAATCAGGAAAGATGAACTGCTGATGATTCTGAAGGATCTTCCTTATCCTAATTGTGAACAATAACTTCTTTATATAGGCAAATGGAAGCTAAGAAGCCTTTTAAGCTTGTACTAGGATTTCTTTTATGCATGTGTGTGACTTTGGGAATAAACATGTAGACACCAAAGAGGACGGCTTTAAAGTAAATCATACTGGTATTGGGGAGAGCAATAGTAAGGTTATTGGATGGATTAGATCTGGCATGACTGTTCAAATTATAGTAATAATTGGAAAAAGCACCAGATTTAAGATTTCACCCTTTAAAAGAAGGGATTATTCTTTCACATTTATGCATTTTTCTTGTAATTTGGAGTTTTAAACTCTTTTAATGTATAATGAATAGAATTCTAATTGATAAAGATTTAAAATAAATGTTTCTCTAAATCTGGAAGTGCTGGTACTTCCCCATAAATGTTTGCATATGAAATTTTGTTGTGGAAAGAACACATAACTTTAGTTAATTTTTAGGAGCCTCCGAAATGAAAATAAGCTTCTCTAAGGAAGAGGTTAAGGATCAAGAGCTTACCTTCAATTTATGCAAGGGATAAACGTGATTAGATTTTTACTTGGATTTAAAAGCAATTGTGGTAATTGATATCACTGCTTTTCTTCCTTATTCAGTCTTACTTGCATTAATATTCAATTTTATAACTTACTGATCATAAGATTAAGTATTGACTTTCTTCCTATAATAATAGTTATTTTGTAGAATTTTTGAATGCAGCTCTACTTAATTTGCTTCTTTGAAGAAATACTTTTTTTCAAACAAAATTGGAAAAAGGAAAAAGGAAACTTCTGGCAGCATCGAAGTAAAGTGTGTAATTTTCTAGCCATTCAGCTGCCACCTGCCCTGCCACCAGAGATTCAGTCTAATTATATTCACTGATCTGAGCCAGCCACAGAAAGAGACATGATATATGTGAAAGAGGAGGTTCTTTGAAGAGTTAAAGCAATCTTTGCTTAAAAGCTGGTTCTGTTTTTGCCTTGATGCTTGCTTTAACTGCTTCTTCCTGTGCATGATGCACAGTTTCCATAGAAGTAGGTGACAGAGTGTAAGCTGATGGTACTAACATTAATCATGAGGAAGTCTAATTTTTCTAGTCTTCAGTTACACTAAGTGACAGGATGATTTTTACTTTTCTCTTCCAGAATTCTAATGTGCTGCATGATATTTAGCCTTACTACTCTCCTCAAAGTATCCCCTTGTCATATTGATAAATGACCATATCATATTGAGGGTGTCATCACTCGAACCATGGGAAGATCTGGTTTATTTTTTTTTTTTTTGCCATAGTAGAAGAAGGCTCAAAAAACTTTGCCTGACCAAGTAGAAGGGGGTTAGTGTTCTTTTTGTTGACATTACAGAATGAAGTAGTGACTCTCCATTTCGGAATAAAATTCCAAGTCTCTAGCAGGAGTCAACTCATTTGATGTTTATACAGTTAGTACAGGATCATCTTTGTAGCTTTCAACTGCTTTTATCACTGGTTATTTCTGCTTGTGTAAGTATAATATTTGGGTAAGTGACATTACATGCATTTAGATCAAAAGAATGTGTGTAAGATAATGAGTTGCCACTTGGGGACAGTTATAGCTTATTTGAAGCTCTTTCTCATTCAGAATCTTTGTCTTAGATTCTGAATATATAAAAAGGTCTTTTAAACTGTACAGACCTAGAGAAATTTTTTGCAGTGAAGCTATAACATAAATAGTCAAGCTGGGCGTGGTGGCATATGCCTGTAATCCCAGCACTTGGGATGTTGAGACAGGAAGAACTGCCATGAGTTTGAGGCCAGCCTGGGCTACATAGTGAGTTCAAAACTAGCCTGGACTACATAGTGAGACCCTGTTTCAACAGTTAAAAAAATAGATAGACAATAGCATATTTTAGTTTTTTGTATCATTTTCTCTTGAGACAAATGGCGGTGTCATTGTTTTATAAAATAAGGTTACATTTGTAGCATTTATATTTAAAACTTCTTTATTATTTGAAAATATTTGATTTAATTGCTGGATGAAAATAAGTGTCCCATAGCCTTTAAGTTTAGGATGAAGTTGTTCTACAGACCAGTCAATAGGCATCACTGCTTATTACTTTTGTTCCTTTATACTATGCTGATTTAAGAAACTCATCCCTTTTCCTTCACTGTATTTCTCATTTCTCCACTATATACTATTTTCCTTAATTACCTTCATTAAATACATTTTATATTTTTCATGAGAATATTTAAAATAAATTATATTATGTATATTTGAGATATATATGATGTTTTCAAATCTTTGTTGGTAGTGTAATCATCACTTTTGTGAGGCAGCTGAACATTATTTATCATCTCACATAAGTTTTTGTGTCAGACTAGCTAAAATCTACTTATTTAACAATATAATTTCATTAACTTCAGTCTGTATGTGCTATGTTACATCTCTAAACCTGTTCATTTTACATATCTACTATCTTCGTATCCTCTTGATGAACTATATCTCTCCATTTTTTCTCTCTCCTCTTCCCCACTTGTGATAACCACAATTTCATTCTCTATCTCTATACATTTGAGCTCTTTTTAAAATTTTAATGTGAGATGATGCAATACTTTTATGTCTATATTTGGCCTTATTTCTTTTAGCATTGTGTCTTCAAAATCTATCATAAAATATTACCACTGTGGGAGTCAGTGCGCAGATTCCTCAAAACCCTAAAAGTAGAAATTCATTTTACCCAACTCTTCCCCTTCTATCTTCCCAAAAGAGTTAAAGAAGTCAAGTTATAGTTTTACCTGCATACCTGTGTTTATAGCAGTACATTCATAATACCTAAATTAAGGAAGCAGCCCATATGCCCATCAACAGATGAATGGAAAAGAAAATGTGGTATTTACACATAATGGTGTACTTCTCTGCCATAAAGAAATATAAATTCTAGTTGCTTATAAGAAAATGTTGGTCCTTGAGACCATAATGTTAAGTGAAATAAATCAGATGCACAAACCTTTTTTTACATGAGAAGTGTAAGTTATAAATAAAGAGCAAAATGAAATACAGATAATAGGAAGTAGGGAGATAGATCTTTCTCAAATGGGAAGATCAAGAGTTGGAGGAAGAAGGAAGGGAAGGGAGGCAAAAGGGATGAAAAGGGAATTAAGATGTGTTATGCACATGTACCAACGCCACACAAGGAATGTAAATATATACATGTAAAAATTTTAAAAATATTATAATAGTAAAATCAAAAGAAGTGGTAAATAATGTTAGACAACATATTAGGTCTCTAATGTCTTGCAACTTACCATTAACTCAGTGGCTATGAAATAACACCAATTTACTAGTGAACAGTGCTGTAGGCAAGTGGTCAACACAGAAGGGCCTCAGGAGATTAAAGTTGAGATATCACCTATCTTGTTCTTGTCTGGAGACCTGGAGAGTGTGAGTGAGGAAACTTTCCTAAACTCACTCGTTGTGTTAGAATTTGGTTCCTTGAGGTTGTCGATATGAGGCCCCTGTTTCCTTGAGTGCTAGCAACAGCAGGCCACTCAAAACTTCTAGAGGTTGTCACATCCCTGCCATGTGGCTCCCTCTGTCTTCAAGCCATCAAAACTGCTCTAAATTTCCCTTTGTCTTTCAGTCACTTATGTCTAGATTCATGATTGAAAGACTACATAATTATGTTAAAGGAACCAAGGCAATCTACCTATGTTAAAGTTAATGGATTGTAACCCTTAATGGCATCTGTAAAAACCCTTTTACAGCAGTACTTGTTTTAGAATGTGACTATAAAAGTGAGAGAAGATGTGTGTACATCAGGGGCTGTTCTAGACTTCTGCTTAACATAGAAGACAAACATATCAGCCATTTATAATCCTTTTCTTCTGTGCCACACATAGTATAGAAGTTGGAAATCCTTTAACCCAGTTTTCTAGCAGAATTTCCTGATAAAATGACTTGTTAACTCAGTTTTAACCAATGGAGTATTAGGAGGAATTCAGCAGGACACTACAAAGAGAATTTTGTTTTTCTGAAAAAATAAACAAAAGTTCCAAGATTTTTTCTTCCTCTTTTCTTTTTATATGGAATGCAGGTGTGAGACTTGGAGCTGCCTCACTGGCTACCTAGTGATCATGAAGTGATAAATACATATATCAAACCATCTGGTATCTGCATGAACATTTGTCTCATTGGGCAATTGGTGATATCATTTGATAAAAAAATTCTTAAGTGAGTGGGAAGGAATAAAAAGTCTTTCTAGGAATTACTGAATTGCTATTCTAATCTTAAATCATTATATTTCCAGACTTCTTATTAATTCTGAAAGATAATTAAAATTTTAGTAACAAAATTACTAACATTTGTACACAGACCATTACTATTTGATATAATGCAAAATAATGAATTACTATTTTTGAGTAGTTACTAAGTATAAGTTACTAAGTATAAGGAATCTAGAAGTTTTATATATTATTTCTGTAATCTTACAAATATTCTGTTAGGAAGGAATTAGTATTACTTTTGCCCAGGTTCCCCTGTCACAGAGAAAGCAAGGGTAGGGCCTGAGTTTTTCAAAACAAAGCTTTCTGGCTCCAAATACTTGTGCTTATTTCTTGAAACCATGCTACATCTCTTGAAGGTTTATTCTTGTACATGAGGACACTTTCTTAATTTTCTCTCATGTTAATTTGGCATTTTATATAATTATAGATTCATAGCAATAGTATACATATTTGGAAACCTTATGCTATAGATTGAAATGTGCCCCCATCATCCACAAATTCATATGCTGAAGCCCTTATCTTTGAGGTATTGATATTTGGAGATGAGATATTTGGGGAATAATTAGATTTAGATAGGAACTAATTCTGGGATTAGTGTCTTCATAAGATAAGATTCCAAAGAACTTTATCTCTCTATAAACACTATGTAAGGACATAGCAAGAAGGTGGCCATTGACAAATAGGAAAAGAGCCCTTGTAGTAAGCTGACCGTACTTCCCCTTGATCTCAGACTTCTGGCCTCCAAAGCTGTAAGAACAAAAATTACTGTTATAGTTACTGTAAGGTATGCTTTCAACCTACCTGAGCTCACTAAAACACTTTGTGAAAATGTAACATGTGATAGGCTAGCACTGAAATATTAATTTTAAAATAGAATTTTGCAATGGAACACTTTTACTTACCAAGACTAGAATCTCAACTGTAATGATGTGTGGTATACACACACCCAAGATATAGCAACATCTAGAAATACTGTGTGTGAGAAGAACAAGATGGTGGAACAGTAAGCAGCAGAGTAAACAGCCTCCCTGAGAGATACAGTCCAGATGCCAGAATATAGCAATATGGGGAAGACAAGAAGGAAGGAAGTGGGTCCTCTGGACCCAGGAAGAATCTAAAGTGAGAATAGAAGCCCACAGAAAGAGTTAAAAGAAACACTTAAACAAAGAAGATGGTAGCTAGAGGCACCTCTGCCCGGAGCCAGACCCACTGTGTGAGACGAACTGCTGGAACCTGGGGACACATGATCAATGTGCCATGGCGGTGGTGGTGACCCTGGAGGCCTCTGCCAAGAGAGGCAGCATTGGAGGAGAGTGACCGTGGACAGGGGGAGCAGACCTGGAGAACTGAACTGGTTGACAGTGAGTGTGCAGAGGTCTTCACCCTCCCATGGGAGAAAGAGATTGGCTGGGAGACATCTTGGAGTTGGGCTGGTGACTCCTAGCTGGGCGCAGTCCTGTGGAGGTTGCTCAGGCTGAGCCCTGCCCCTGCACGCATTCTGAGGGCCACCTCAGAGGGTCCCTGTGGGTGACTGGCTCGGTCTGGAGACAGCAGTCCCATGTGTGCTCCAGGGGTGGTGGTGGAGAATCCACGGGTGACCAGCCCACCAGCCCAGGTTCATGGGTGTCAGCCCCACCCCTGTGCACATTGTACCAGCCATCCGGGAGCCCAGGAGCCCAGGCAGGCTGGGGAAAGGCAGCGGATAGCGCTGCAACAGCGCCCCCACTGGCAACCATCAGATATCCATAATCAGCACTGGCTAGAAGAACCAGTCTCACTTCAGAGAAATTGCGGGCTATGCAAGGAGTGCCTGGGTCCCCAGTATACTTTTGTCCAGAACTCAGAAATATGTCAAGACAAAGATCCAAAAGGCAATCTCTGGCCTCCAATTCAAGCAGAGCAAGTCCAGGAGATGAAAATACAGAAGAGATCGGGAATCCCACAACTGAAGTTTCTGAGGTGATGGCAACTGAAATAAAGAAACAACTTCAAGAGGCTATAAAATAAATTAGAACAGAAATACTAACTTAACTAAAAGAAGAAATAAAAACCATAATAAAAGAACTGCTAGGCAACTCTAAAGGAGACACAGATGAAAAAATGGAGCATAGGAAAATGAGGGAAACCTTGAATGAACAATACAAAAAAGATTTAGAATACATGAAACAGATTCAAAGAAATAACCAGGAAATCAAAAACTCCAATGAAATTTGGCAAAAACCACTTGAAAGAAACAAGATAGACTTTCAAACCTTGAAGACAGGTTTGCAGCTTGTGATTGTGAAAGGAAAGATCTCTTAAAAATAACAAGGAACCTGGAAGTAACAATACAACAGCTACAAGACAACCCAAGGAAACATAACTTAAGAATAAAAGGCATGAGTGAAAAAGCAGGGGTCAGTACAAATGAAATTAAAAGCCTATTTACAGAAATAATTTTAGAAAACTTTCTTAGCATGGGAAAAGGAAGTGACTTTCAGATAAGTGAAGCATATAGAACTCCAGCTAACCATAACCAAAATAAATCTATACCCAGACACATAATAATCAAGATCCCAGAAATTCAATACATGAACAGAATATTAAAAGCTGTTAGAGAAAATAAACAGATCATCTAAAAAGGAAAACCCATCAGAATCACAACAGACTTCTCAACACAAGCCATCAGGTCAAGAAGAGCTTGGAACATAGTGCGACCCTGCCTCAAAAAACTTGGCTCAGTGCCTTAAGCGCTGCCCTGGAAGGCGCGAGGTTGTGAGTTCAATTCCCGGTGCCGCAGAAAAAAAAAAAAAAAAAAAAAAAAAAGAAGAGCTTGGAGTGAAGTATTTCAAGTCCTGAAAGAAAACCACTTCCAACCCAGACTGATGTACCCTGCAAAACTATCTTTCAAAATTAACAGAAAAACAAGATACTTCCACAACAAAGAACAACTGAAGGAATTTATGACCACCAAATCAACCTTACAAAGAATATTGAAGGACATTTTAGAGAGAGATAAAAAAGACCACAGGTCCTGAAACAGTGGTAGAGGGATATCACTGAGCAGGGCAGACAATTGGGTAGAGAGGAAAAGTGGGCAGCCAACTGCAGGAAACTGGCATGGCAGAGACAAGGCAGTGCATGTTGGCCTTAACCATTAACATAGATGACCTCAATCCACCAATGGAAAGAAACACAGGCAGAGTGGATCAAGAGACAGGATCCACTAATATGCTTTCTACAAGAAATACATTAAACTCGAAAGGGGGTTCATAGACTGAAAGTCAAAGGAGAGAGAACAATGCTCTATGTGACAGGGAACCAGAAAGAAGTGAGGGCAGCTTGCCCATGAGCTACATAGTGGACAAGATATGGCATTTTTATCCAATGGAAAGCTACTCAGCTATAAAGAAAAATAACTTCAAGCCTCTTGTAGGTAAGTGGATACAACTTAAGGTCATGTTCATGGATGAAATGGTCCAGATCCACACGGGTGAGCATCATGTTGTCTCCCTAGTACAAAAAAACTAAAGGAGTTAGTAGGATTCAAAATACACAATACACCTTGTAAAAATGAAAGGGGAAGAAGTGTCTAAAAAGGGCAGGCAGTGGCCATTGTTCATCTATCATTGGGATTTGAGTCCTGTATTATTTTCACTGAACTGTTTAGTTTGCCCTTATTCTATTTCAATTTGCCTAATTTCATTATATTTGATGGCATAGACAGCTATTTCAAAGATAACAAAACACATTAGCTACCAAGCCATTATTGATATCTGATCACCTTGTTTTGAAACCCTACATTTCTTTCATTGTTTTGTTTTGAGTGATTTTATCCTATTTTGGTTTGTTTGATTATATTATGACTGGTGATATAAGCAAATGCTTAGAAGATAACATGAGGCATATAGTAATCAGTGTTGTTTTACTATGTATTGCTTCCATTGTTTTGTTTTTCATTGGTTTTATCCTGTACTATTTTGTTTGATTGTATTGTGCCTGATGGTATGGGCAGTTATTTTGAAGATAACAAGAGGTATTACAAGAGGAAAAGAGGAAAGATAAGGAAAAAGACACAAATTTGTGTATAGGTATACATAAGAGAGTTAAAATGACTATACTACTAAATGCATTAGTTATTGAAAGAAAACAGTTAATACTCGTGATTAGATTGGTTTTACATGTCTATATCTGTTAATCTAAACAACCCCTTTGAAGGTAACGATATGCAATATTACAACCACTGTCAAATTCCAATCATCTCACTTTGTAAACCTATAATGTTATTGTATTGGATTTGTTGTTGTTGTTTGTCTCTTTTGCTTTTTGTTTTTCTTTTTTGTGTCCATTTTCTCTTAAATAAAAAAATAAAATAAGATAAGATAAATAGAAATACTGTGTAACTCAGGATTTGTAAACAGAAAAGGAAACATGGAGAGTATTTAAAGCCACAGTAGGAACTAGAACCAAATATTTGGCATGTGACATATTATAAAATTCTTTAAAATTCTCTCACGCACTATCAGCCCATCTTTAACATGTGTTGGCAAAACTCCCGGGTGTGTGCTGAGAAGAGTCAGTTAGGATCCAACCTGTGTTCTCAAATGTTGTTCAAGCTCAGCTCCACATCTGTCTTCATAATATCACCACAGTGCCACACCCACCTGCTCCAGGATAACCATTTTGTCTTAAAAAAATTAAAAACTTTCTTAAAACTTACAGTAAGTAACCGTTTTTGTTCAATGTAGTCCTAGATTTACAGGCCATCTTAAGTAGCTTTTTTTTGTATGTTGGTATACTCTGAAAAATATTGCTTGCCTATTTTGTTTGCCACCAGGAATGTAAGAATTAGAAAGCAATTTATAAGGAAATAGAATTTTTAGCATATTATTTTGGAAGCTCAATCCACATGGTGTCAGCATCTTCGCAACATCTCAGTATCTGGTGAGAACCTTCTTGCTGTGTCACAGCATAGCAGTGATAGAGCGCATCACCAGCATGGCAAAGAAGTATGCTGGCTTCAGTCTCTCTCCTGCTTGTGAGTCCACTGATGCCATCATGGGGATCTCACCTTTATCTAAGCATAATTACTTCTCAAAGGATCCTATATTAACGTATGAATCTGAGGTTTGGGCTTCCAACACATTAACTTCGGGGAGAAACATCCAACCATAGCAAGGTTGAAAACATGTTTTCTGTTATGGAATTTTTGATTTCTTCTTTCCTATAACTTTAATGCATGTTGGCCCCTATTTGGATGATCAGTTCCTTCCTCACATAATTACTGACTTTTAATCATTCAGGATTTAGTTTAAACATCTTTGCCTTAAGGGAGTGAAACTGATAAATGTAACTGAAGTAAAGTTACTAATATACTCTTTCCTATAGACCACTGCTACTATCTTGCATAGACACGTTGTTGTTGATAATGGCATATTTGTTTATCTCTTCCTAGACTATGAGCTTCAAAATATCAGAGGCATTATCTGTATACCTGTCCATCACTCAGTACACAATTCATTTTCACTACTTTATACTAATATTTTTTTTTGGGGGGGCACTGGGGATCGAACTCACAACCTCACGCCTGGCAGACAGGTGCTTAAGCCACTGAGCCAAACTCTCAGCCCTTTCAGTACTTTATAAAGAATATATATTTTGAGGTAGACCCCATGTTCCTTTTTGTGCAATGCTTTCAGGTATAGTCCTCTAAGATATGATACGAAATTTTCCTGCTTATGGTCAATTGTATATAGATCAAATTTAAAGATAAAGTTTTTTTTCTTATAGAAACCTGGCATTTTTCTTAAGCTGAACATTTTAATGAAATACAGATGGTTTATTAAAAGTAAATCATAGAGGGATAATTTTATAAACAGTGAGTAGAAATTAGTTATACTAAAATTTTATTTATATTTGTTCTTACATAAAAATAAAGTACTATTTTGTATTAATATCAGTCACTGGAACTTTGGAATTAAACAAGACTAAGAAACAACAAAATAATAGAAACACGAACTTAATGAATTTTAAAATGCTATAATGAGAGAAATACAAGATAAAAGAGCAAGACAAATATATGAGGTTAAAGAAAGAAATATATTTAACTGTTAGGAAGCAGAAAGTAGGTGCCTTTGGTCTATTTTTGTCTTTATTGTTTACTATTTCATAAATAAAGACTTCTGTTTCTTCTCCAGTGTGTGTTCTCTCCTTCTTGTTACTAATAAAGTATTTGCTTAGTCACTGACCCTGAAGCCAACTTAGCACTACACTGTTTATCTTCCTTTGTGGTTAGATATGTCCACATGTCATGAGTTTTGCTCAGTATTTGTGAGAAAAGAATGATCTTTGTGACCTCTGAGTCATGTAATTAAAAATAAAAAAGTGCTTCTTTTTGTTTCTTTCTTCTTTCCCATTAATTACAATATAGTTGTTATCAAAGGGCTTAAAACATTTGTCTTGAATTGCATAAGATAAATAGTATGGGAACAAATAGGACAGCAAATAGGAGAAACTGAGTCTGAGATCCCTATCAACTGGGAATATGCTAGTTCTGAACCTTCTACCCAAATTTAACATGAAGAAGGGAAATAAACCATCTTATTCAGGCCATTTTTTCTGCATTACATCTGAATTTATATCCTAATATACGTTCCAAAAATTTTGAGCTGTAGTATAAGGAATTTTCCTGAAAATTCCTATCTTCTCAGGATTGTTACCTCAAATTAGTACTTTGGGGGGGCCGCCCACTCACTTATAAAATGGTGTAGGCCATTTCTGTAAACTTATGATATCTACACCTTAGCCGTTCCATGGATCATCACTAGCCAGAACATTCATCTGAGCCCTATCTTACCTTTTACTCCAGCAATGCTAGACAATCACAAGTCTCAACAATATTACTTGCATCATAAAATATCTGACAGTAAAGGCTGAAATAAGACTTTCCTCTACCTCTTACATCTAGTGATGATTTTGACTCTTAATTTCTATTCTAAAATTACTAAGAAAAAGTTGTGGGAGAAAGTAGTGGTTTTCGTCTCACCCAGGTCAAAGTGCCCTTTTATATTTTTTATCTTCAACCCCATCCTGGATGCTTCTGAATGGAATAAGGAGAACCACACTGAAGGGACTGTTTTAGGACTAGAATTTCAAAATGTCTGACTTTCTTAAGGTCACAAAGCTTTCTCGGTGTTCAGAGCAGAAGATGGAGAGACCAGTGTTATTTGCTCAGTCTACTGCCAGGTCTCTTTTACAACCTCTGAGGTTCTGTTGATTTTCTTGCTACCAGTTCAGTTTCTGCACATGAATAATTGGGGGCAGAGACTGACCCTGCTGTTGTAAAAAAGTAATTGACGACGGTAAATTTAGTCCTTTGTGTTGTTCAGGTATAGAAAGGCCTTTATTTCAGACTACATCATAAATTATCTGCTCACAGCCAGGTTCTGAAATTGTCTTTCCCAACTTCAGTTAAAGTTCATGGAGTTTGATGTGTAGATTTAGTACAGGATTAATTCCAGAGCCATGGCCTAGGACCTTTTTACACTTGGGTA
Source organism: Dasyprocta punctata (assembly GCA_004363535.1). NCBI lineage: Eukaryota > Metazoa > Chordata > Mammalia > Rodentia > Dasyproctidae > Dasyprocta > Dasyprocta punctata. Next base: position 835 of record RJWM01035978.1, on the reverse strand, counting down.
TTTTGTGGATGGCATTCCCTATTACAATCAAATCTGATAGATATTTACTCTTCCAGAGTAAATGTTGATTGGTGCAGAAGTTTTCAAATACATGCCTCAATTACTACTGCACCCCTCCTTACAAAGTCCTATCGATGTGGGCTTCTTTTCTTTTGCTACTATGATTACTATTTACTAAACTTTGATTTTCATGCCACTTTTTATTTAATCTGCTATATATAAAAACACAGATGTAAGCAACTGCATAAAAATATGTCAAAAATAAGTGGGCAGGCTCACATTTAATGTTGCAAATTAGATGAAAGAATGCATAGATTAGAACCAATACTTATTTAAATTTCTCTCAAAACAAATGACCAATTTATACAGCAGCTCATAAACTTTGAGCTGAATCTCAATGATATTGCCTGAAAAATAATACATTTCTTTTGCATAAATTAAGAAAATTCCTAAAGAGTACTGTACTAGAAGGTGAAATCTTAAAATCCTATTCCATGATCTGTTCTAATAAGGTCAAGATTCTTAATTCTTAGGAATATTACCTTATGCTTGGCCACTCTGAATGCAGTTCTCTAAAGGTGGTCAAACGATTGCAGTTATGGACTCTAATTGTTATTTCTGCTTAGATAATTTGTGTGCTGTTATTTCTTTCCTCATTATTCTGTTTCTTTCATGGACACCTTGAAAATAAAAAAAGATTTTGGGTCTATATCTTTAATCATAAATATACTTGCTTTTTGTAAACTCTAAGAATGTGAACATCTATGTACATGACAATTATAGGAACCAAAGAAGGAAGAGGAAGAAGAAGAAGAAGAAGAAGAAGAAGAAGAAG
>RJWM01035977.1:0-18478 GCA_004363535.1 Dasyprocta punctata | reverse complement strand
AGCTAAGTCTTGCAAACAGCCCAAATGCCCATCAACTGATGGGCATTGAATTGAACTGATGAATGGATAAAAAAAGATGTGACTTTTTTATCTAATGGAGCACTACTCAGCCATAAAGGATAAACTTGAGACACTTACAACTAAATGGAAGACCTTGAGACCATACTCTTAAGTAAAATAAATCAGACAGACATGTAAATATTGCATTGTCTCTCTGGTGTGAGAAACTGAAAGTGTAAATAAGAACCAAGTGTATAGCAGATACTGTGAAATAGGAAGAAACTGTTCAAAGGGAGAGAGCAACTGGGGTGAGGGGGGAGGAAAGGAAGAAAGGGAAAAAAAGATGCGAAAAGAAGGATAAAGTGGAAGCAAAGCTTTGTAAATAAGGAGAGGGAGAGGGGTTGAAGGGTAGGGAAGAGAATGGGAAAAAGAGGAATCAAGATGTATCACATACAGGCAACAAATTTCCCATGATTAATGTGATCATGATGTATGTCTAAATGATACCAATAAACTAATAATAATAATAACAAATATGGGAAGGAAATAATCCTGTCCATCAAAGAGTATGTGAGACCTGGTCCTGTTCTGAGTGAGCTCAGGCCGAGGAGACAAGTCCCACAGAACCAGGGGACGGGGAGCAGGCAACGGGGTTGGAGGAACTCTCCCTGGATCTCTTTCCCAAGAACAGAGCCCAGCGGCCGCCTGGCAGTAGCACCAAGGAGCAGATGAGGCTTTGGAAGGACATCTGGATGCAGCCGCTAGCACTCGTCAACCCCAGCCTTTCCTCGGGGGATTGTTTTACCTACTGTGAAGAGTCTTCTGGACAACTTTGAGGTTGTCACCATGAACTTTCCAAAACCGTAAGAATACAGTGCTTTAGCGCCGTGACGAATCCTGCCCACACTCGCCCGTCTTCAGTGCTTCATTTCTCACTTTGTTTCCCAAACTTTGGAAGATAATAATTTTCTTTAAATCTTTTGCAGTTCTTCTCCTTTCAGAGTAAAAACAGTACAATTAAATCACTTAAAGAACTGTACTGGAAATCACACAATGACACGGCATTTCATCCATGTCTGCAGCTGGTGTACATTTCTTCCCAAGGCCGTGGTCTCGGGGACTTGTCTGTCTTTATGGGCCAATAGACTTCTGCTTTGATGTTTCTTGATAATTCTCCATCATATAAACTTGGAGGAAAGCAAGATACTCAATTGAATGAATAGTCATCTTTCTCTGAGGAGGAAATGGCTATGTAGGAACTAAGAACACTGCAAGATAGACAAGAAATCTTGACCTGGTAAGAAATGTGTGTCCAGGCCAGATGTGGTGGCACATGCCCATCATCCCAGCACTTGGGAGGCTGAGGCACAAGCGTTGCCATGAGTTCGAGGCCAGCCTGGGCTACACAGCAAGACTCTGTCTCAAAAAAAGAAAAAAGAAAAACAGGAACTGAAATAATCCTTTCTAAGAATTGTAGAGGAAGACAAGCCAGTTCTGTAGATTTGTATAAGAAGAGGAGTTGGGAAGACTATGACAGAGACTGTCCTAGGAGGGCTTTTCCATGGAGGGGCATCAGTATATACGGGAGGCAGGAGACTGTGAGGGCGGTCAGGCAGCGCTAGTGACCACGGGGTGGCCCTTTTAAAAGGACGGACAGGAAGGCTGTGAACAGTCGGAGTCATAGTGGAAACAAAGTAGAGTCAGAATACGCGAATCCTTGGATACCACGCTGTAGCAGCACTGGAAGCTTGGAAGTCAGTGGGAACTGTGATTCATGTTCCAGAAAGGTAACTGACCACAGAGCAAAGACTTTGGGGGTGATACTCCAGATCGGTCAAAGGCTGGGAGAGTGAGAGAGGGGAAGGGTGAGGAGCTGGACGTGAAACCTTCCCCACACTACTGGGGAGGAAAGAAGGCTGTGTTAATAGTAATAACCAGTCTGTTTCTGGATCTACTACTCAGTCACTTCCAAAGTGGTCAATAGACCCGTGTTTAATGTGTTGACTGGTGAGTCGATAAACTGAGTTGCCCATTGTTAAGTGCTAGCGGGTTCTCTCACCCATCTGCCCTGCCAGTCTTTACTCCGGTAGCCCTCAGGAGGGGCCGGTGTGATCACAAGCACAGCGCTCATGCTGCCCTGTGGCTTAAGTAGCCTTTCCACTCAACTCTGCCCCGGGGTGGAGCTCTAAAGCCACAGAAGCAGGGAGAATTGTGACACCTCCCAGGTGATGCCACTTCCTGCAAATACTGGTGGAAGGTCCTGTCCCTAAGCTGTCCCATGAGGGAGGCTGTCTCTACCATGAGCCACCACCCTGGGCTGTGGTCGCTGCCAGGGCGAAGTGCTATAGTCGCATCTGTGCCAGTGCCTGACGTCTCTCTGCCGAATGGAGAAGATGTCCTTCCCAGGTCTTATGAATACTGCCCGGGACTCCCCATGTCTCTCAGGAATTTTTTTTTCCTTCTGATTCGTCTTAATGGATAAGAATTGGGATTGGGTTCATTTATAGCTGAGTCTATATGATGGGATTTACAAAACTCTAACAGCATCAACAGCTGCCATTATGCCTGAAACTCCAACGTTACAAATGGTTTTTATGTGTTAAAGTATTGTCTTCTTTTTTTCTAGTTAATATTTTGTTTTTATTGGTATATGCTTTCATTACATTGCTCATGTGGAACTGGTACATCTACAGAGTAACACAATTTAATTCTTTTTTTTTTTCATCTCTCATCCCCCAACTTCCACCTCTTGGTCGCCTTCCTTTTTGCAGAAGATCTATCTCTCTGTTTCTTATTATCTACCTTTTCTTTTGCTGTTTACTTACTGATGCATTTGGTTTCTCATATAAGAGAAGCCAAGTGATATTTAAACTTGTGTGTCTGATTTATTTCATTTAACCTTAAGGTACATCCATTTTCCTACAGATGACTCGTTCATCCTTCTTTCTGGCAGAGTCCTACTCACTGTGTAAAAAGGCCACATTTTCTTTATCCAGTCATTTGTTAATAGACACACTGGCCACTTCCAAGGTTTTGCTATTGTGAGTTCTGCTATAAACATGACTATGCATGTGTCACTATAATACGATACTTTTTAAAATTCTTTCAGGAAGATACCTAGGAAGGAAATAACTGGATTAAATGCAATTACTAGTTTTAGTTTTTTAAAGAATCTCTACCCTGATTTCCATAGTGGTTGTACAGCTAACTTTGCCACCAACAGTGTAGAAGGGTTCCTTTTTTCCCATAACTTCATCAGCATCTAATATTTGATTTCACAAGGAATTTTTCTAATCTAACTTCTTTTTCTGCACATGTCTCAGGCCCAAGTCTACAGTGGGATACAGTTGTTGTAGGGCCACATGTAGACCTATCCTATATTGTATACAATTTATAGTGATATATATGTACTTAATATGTATGCTGCTCAAAATATCTCTAAAAACTATCATATTGTTACAGACTCAAACTTGGTTTGATTGCTTTTTTGAAATGGTTTTGTTTTTGCTAGGATGTCCCCTAGTCTTTACCCCAAGGGACCATGCATGGCAGGTCCAAACCTAACCAGATAGAGTAGAATTCTCAATTCAGTTTTAGTAATTTGACCATTTTGACAATAGCTGTTCTGCCTATGCAGAAATGGGCTATCTTTCTATTTCCTTGTATCTGCTTTGATTTTTTTTTTCCGAACACTGTGATTTTTGTTATAGTGGTCTCACTTCTTTGGTTAGGTTAATTCCTAATAACTATACAATTTTTCTCGTTGTTGTATAAACATTCTATTCTCCATGCTGTGAAGAATGCTAGGTCTGCCATCTTGTTCTCTCAGCACAGAAAGAAGAGCATGGGGGTTGCCCTATACTCTTAAAGTCCCTGTTTCTGACTGCACCAACCTTGACTGCTACAACGGTGCAAATACCTTGTGGTTATGTTTTGGAGTCATGGGTAAGAATAGGTCAGAATTACCATCTATTAGAATGAGTGGGCAGCCACGCAGCAGGGTAGGAGAGCTAGAATTAGGCCAGAGAGCCTTCAATTTATCTTTGCATTCATGTCCTACTTACCTAAAGGAAAATGCTTTGGATGGAAAAGGGCTTTACTGAACTAATGTGGATTCTTTATCAGGTCTTCATTAGCTTTTCCTCTACAAATCGTACTGCACCTGACACTTACCCAGGTTAAAGTGTATTGGAGAGTCACGTCTTAGTCATTGTGTCCTCACTAGGACAAAATACCGGATACCTGCAACTTGAAGGAGGAGAGGTTTATTTCAGCTCACAGCTTTGGAAGTCTTAGTCCATACTGGTAGCATTTAAGTTCAAGCTGAGACAGTTGCTCCTAAAGTGTTATTGACATCACCAAAGTAGAAAGGAAGAGAATTTGTGGCTACCCACACAACTTTCAAATTTCTCTACCTAGTTTAATAAACTAGCCCGTGCTAAACCTTCTTGCTCTATATTTGCTATTACTCACTCTTCCAGGTCAATCCTCCATACAAGGAGGTTACAACCTACATTTGTCTGCCCAGTTCTTGTGCTCAAAGTGCATTTACTGAAAGTGAAGCTAAGCAGCCATCAGAGGTTTGCTTTACTGGGTTCCCCACCCTGCAAGCCACCTTCCAAAGCATGCGTGCGGCTAATGAGCTGGGCACATAAAGATCAACGAGCATCTGGACAACATGGAAATGCTGCTTGGTGGCTCTGCTTTGGATCGCACTGACAAGGACTGCATTAACAACAAGCACGTCCCTTGCTCTCTCTAAAGGAAACTGAATTGCTTGTTTTTATCTTGAATATTGTAACTGTAGTTTTTCTATATCTTTGTGAGTTAATACTGGAAAGAACACGTTAATTTAAAAAACTAAGAGTATTCTGTTTCTCTGTTCTTCTTTTAGGAGAGAACAGAAAGATTCTGTACACTGATATGTGTACAGAGGGAAGGACAAATGCAGTGGATTTCCCAAAAGGCTGCATGTTAGGAACATTTCACAGAGCCAGCAAGGCGATGGCTAAACCAGAAAGGGCCGAGAGGGCCTGAAAACAAATCAGGGCTCAGAGCACCCAAAGATCACCCCTAGGTCCTAAATCACCATATTTAAACCTAATAATAATACCTCCCCTTGTCAAAGAGTGTAGAAATCCCCATAATTAATTATCCAGTGTACCACATGAGGCTCCTACACAGATACCACTGAATGAGACATTGCTTTTCTTGAAATTTTTAAAATCATAATTAGAAAAGCAAAATAACACTGGGCCATGATCAAAACTTATTCAAAAGTGGCCCGCATTCAGATTTACTCACATATGGGCAGTCAGCTCAGCATGACATGTGGATTGACAAACGTGTGACCCATGCGTCAGTAGCACACAGTCCTACCTAAAGCATGGCATGAATGCATAAGCATGCCAGTTAAAACTACCCAGGGACTGCTGTACAGTAAGGATGCTATTATGCATCTATCAATTAACTTCCTGCTTATAGTTCTACTGCGAAAGGTAAACCTCTGAGCAATATCAAAGCAAATCGACAAGAATTTGTTGAACTCTTGTCACATGCAAGGCAATATGGGTGAAATAAAGAAATGTGTATCTACTCCAAACTAATGACAGATGAGAAGAAATAATTGGGAAAAGGAAGAAAGGAAAAAGATTTAAACTATAGTCCAATGAAAGAGGAGTTATCTCAAACCAGCCATTGGTGAAGTTCCAGGTTATACTGGGATTTACAAGACAGTGACAAAAAACTTCCAGTTACATAGCAAATAAAGAAAGGAAGGTTTTGTGAAGAGGGCAGGGTGAGCTAGACCTTGCAAGGAAAACTAGACTTGTACAAGGAGAGAAGGAAAAGGAGCAGAGGGCATAGAAGGCAGTCTGTGATTATCCTGGACTGATCCTCCATCTCCAGACTGGTGTGACCTGTTCTTTCGTTAGCTTTATTTTCTGATGGAAGTAATAACACCTAACTCATAAGATAAAATAGAGCTCGGGATATCAATAAATGTTAGCTATTAGTATTTCAAGGTAGGCCACACACTGCACAGGAAAACAGAAAAAGAAAAGAAGGTGACGGCTACAGTGGGAGGTTTATTCAATGGACTTAGTAAATATCCAAAGTGAAAATAAAAGTTGTGACTAGTTATTAAATTCGGGTCCTGGAGACCTTGACATTTCTTTTGCGAATGCATCACATTGTATGGTAAAAGTGGTATTTCAGGAAGACGGATCTGAGAGCAGCTTTGTAGTAGAAAGATGAAAACCCAGGGACAGACGGGTCAGATGGCCATAGGTAGGGAATTTCATCCCCATTCACAACTCTGAATCACATGGATGAAATTTTTGCTCATAATACATTACACTAATGAATACGATTAGGATAATTCTCCAAAGCAAGCACAGTGGACAACAAGCGAAATGTTGTTTCTTGATATTCCCAGCTGACAGGACAACCAACCATGTTGCACCCCTCTTTGCCAAATGTGCTGGGCACTGGGCTTGGTGGGACTGCAGGGTGGAGCCAAAGCAGGTGGTAAAGCAGGGTGTTTGCTCTTGTGCTTCAAGCATCTCATAAACTGCAGGGACACTGAATCGATGCTCTTATTCCAATGCCAAACGGGGCCCTGGGTGATGACAAGAGTCAGGGCCAGGGCTTGTCTCTGGAGGGAGATAAGATCTGAACTGAGGAAAGAGAAGAGTCCCCATCCTGAAAGAGCGCCTAGGTCCCACACGGTCCTGCCAAGATCAAGGTCTCCAGTCCACTGGAGCACAGCTTGTGTCCCTGACTGTCAGCAAAGTGACATCTGTATGACACGTACTTCCTCCATAATGCTTAAACCCCTTCTGGTTCTCTGCATCAAAAGGTTTTTTTTTTTAGCTCTTGTAATGTTCCAGGCACAATTCTACATATTTTTACATGTAACACTTGACCTTTTTCTATAAATAATGTTCCAAAGAATATACTATTAATAACTCCCGCTTAGGGATTGGAATGTAGTTCAGTAGTAGAGTGCTTGCCTAGCATGCATGAGATTCTAGCTTTGACCCACTGTAACACACACACACACACACACACACTAACCCCACTTTGCAGTTGAAGAAAAAGTAAGACACTAGCAAACTAATTGTCTAAGATCACCAAGGAATTATAAGGTTGGAAAACAAGGTCCAGCAAGCAGCCTGACCTCAGCACCAGCCCTCCTGGTCCCTGTACAACATTGCGCTTCTTGTCTTTACAGTCTCGATCAGGCTCCACAACCTATTTCAAGTTAGAATTGCTGCATCAAGAAGCAGCAACAGATCACATAATCTGCAAAGATGGAAATGTTTATTTCTGGCCCTTTACAAAAATTACCCAAGAGGGACTAGATGGTGGAGAATGTCTGGTCAAAAGAGCATTTTTCTGTGTCATATGAACAAGAGAAGGTTAGCACTCCCCGGGACAAAGAGGAGACTGTTGGGCGTGACAGTGAAATATGCTTAAAGCTTAGCTTCAGGGGTTGGCCTCTAACTATTGCTTTTTTTCAAATATGCTATTGCACTGGAATAATGACTATAGATAACTACAAAGTGATGTACATTTCAAAACGCTAGGAGAAAAGATGACAAAATTTTCACAAGTTTAAACCTGTTTTAAATCTTATGCAACTTATACAAGGTGTGTTCGAAATTTACAGGGATTGTTTAAATTTTCAAAATGTATTACAGAGAAGACATTTGCCATTAATCCCTCTCATAATACTCTCCCCCCCACCTCCAACACATTTAGCCCACTGCACTTGCCACTTTCTGAAGCAGTTCTAGAAGTCCTCTTTCATGACTATCACGCATACAAGACGTGATTGAAAATACGGTGAATGTGACTGCTGAATGGTATCAAACAGAAGGGAAGGTTTGTAAAATCATTGTGGCTTGTCCTCACCTACCTTATTCACTAGATCTGGCAGCATATGATTTTTGGCTCTTACCCATAGTCAAAATGTCTGTGACAGATAAATGTTTCAAATTGATTCAGAATGTTGAGGCAGCCACGATAGCATAACTAAAGACACTCAAGAAAGAGGACTTCCAGAAGGGCTTCCGAAAGTGGCAAGAATGTTGGGATAAGTACACCTGGAGCAAGGGAAAGGACTTCGAGTGGGATTAATGGCAGTGTCTATTGTTGCAATAAACTTTCAAAATTTAAAGATTCACCATATGTTTTGATCACACCTTGTAGATGTATAAAACATAAAATGGTACTCATTAATACATAGTTTTCATGTTTTGTGAATCAATTAAAATATGAATTAAAAAAATTTTAAAGAGGGATTTTTTTTTTTTAGTTCTGATTGCTTTTGCCCTGCAATACCATGATCAGCTGTGGGGTGATTCGACTTCGGTGCTTTTATTCTCTCTCCTGTTCAAATGAGCTTTTGCAGCAGACTTCCTTCTGAAGTGGAATCTATTTTGGTCTCATAGCCACTGTTAGGATGATTGTCCTATTAGTCTCCGAGCACTTTTGTTATTGATGCCTAGTCTCAGTCTGAGGATAATTGGTTTGAAGTGGTCATTCTTTCCAACAAATGCACATTATTACAGGTGAAATGCTTATTTAAATCTGCATAGTAATAATGGTGTTGGAGTGGGTGAAAAGCACTTGAACCCATATAATGGTTCTTTCCAGAGTTGGGCCTAAAAGGAAGTGATGAAGGCACTTTCCTCAGCAGCAAAATTTAAGGTGGTACCAAAAGTTCAGTAAAATAATCAAAATAGTACTTTTAAAACCAAAATGAGTGAGAAAAATGCCCATGATGAACAGAATATCTACATTTTATATAAGGACAGGATGAGACCCCGCTCCTGCCTGACTCACCTCCTGCTTTCTCAGCTTGACCGCTTACAAAAGTTGGACAGGATGATACTAACCAGGCATTTAAATGCTGCCAAGGTTCTGCAGCTTTTAAACATGACCCCCACCCCCACCCCTACTCCTGCTTAGGAAAGACTGACAGGAGGGAAGTACATGGGTCATCAGAAATCTCAAGAGTGAGTGGTAAGTATGGCTCAGAAGGAGATACAGGAAGTGCCCTTCCCATGGACCAACCAGCGTGCAGGCTGGGAGACAAACAGAGCCAAGCTCCCCCCACCCTGCTGCCACCCCCAAGCAACTGGCTGATTCAGAGGAACACAGACCAAGTTGATAGCAACTGAGGTACAAACACAACTTAATGCTTACATTGTTTGATTGTCTCTGCAGGCCTAAAGCAATATATCTAAAGTCTGAGCATCTATTTAGAGGATAACAATGCCATATATTAATTATGGGGGATATTCTTCTGTCTTGTTTTTGAAATCCAATATTGTTCTCACTGTTTTGTTTTGCTCCATTTTATTGTTTTGCTTTATCCAATGTTCTGTTTTGATTGGTTTTATTCTGTTCTGTTTTGTGTGACTTTATTATGTCTAACGGTATGGGCAGCAATTTTGAAGATAACAAGAGGCATTATGGTAGCGGTAGTTGATTTCCTATTATCCTGTTTTGAAGGTCTGTATCACTTTCACTGTTTTGTTTTGATTGACTTTATTCTGTTTTATATTGTTTGGTCTTATTCTTAAAAAGAAAGAAAGAAAGAACTCTCAAGAGTTTAAAGTCTCATTTCTCATAGATTTTCAGGAAATACTTTGGGGAGACCTCCATATAACGTTATTCCAGCTCCCAAAAGGCTACAAAGATGCACAAGGCATTGCCCCTACTCCTCCTCTACAGACTCCCAGATTGCAAAGAAGATTGAAAGCATCGGTGTCAAGGAGACTGAATTTAAATACTGACTCCACCATACAATGACTGAGCGACCTCCTCTGCCAACCTCCACTTCCTTTAGGAAACACACAGGGTGATGTTAGAGCCTGCCCCTTAGGATTAATGAGAATGCCTGCAAGCCAAGTCCCCTCTTAGGATAAATGACATGATGCTTGCTGGTTATGCCATCCACTACTGTCATCAGCTTCATCGTGGCGGCCAAGTGACCTGTTTGTCCTGTTTCCCCACCTGTCTGTATTGGATTACACACAACCTATCCAAGCTAGAAACACTATTCTTAAATTCTCCTTGCATCTGCTGATTCATGTAGCCATTAGCTTCTGCATTATCTTTAAACATGTCTCAAATTTCTCTGTCACACTTGGATCAGGATCCCATTGTCAGTTTCCTTACACCTACTTCAGTAATTGCTTATCTAGTTTTTCTTTATTTTTGCCCCAGGACTCACCTTCCTCCAATCCACTTGCCCTCTGCTGCCAAATTGGTATTTTCTACAAAACACGCAACTCACACCTCAGATTTCAAGGTTTCTTCCCTGTTGTGAAGTGTAACTTCTAAACACTTGAACAAAGGGTTTTCTGACCTGCACTTCGCTCAACTCCTGAGCCTCATCTCCTACCACCTTCTACCCTCACTGCCAGCTCTTTAGCCACAGTGGTGTTCTCTATGCTGTATCCAGGTTGGAAACTGTCTCTCCTCCAGTCTTTGCACACATAGCTACCTCTGGCCGAAACAGCTTCTATTAATCAGCTTTCACACTGCTGGGACATCATACCCAATTCTCACAATTGAGATGAGCAGCAGTTTCATTTGGCTCACAGTTTCAAGGAATTAAGTCAGGGTTGTGTACGGCAAGGCAATGTGGCCAGCATGGTGGAGCAAAGCTGCTCAGTGTGTGGCAGCCAGGGAGCACAGCAGGGGAACAGAGCTAGAGAGGAGAGAACTGGTGGCCATATATAGTACCCAAAGTCACGCCTCCATACCTCACCCAGATACACTCAGGAGCAGGCTTTGCTAATCTGTTAGGCAGCTCTGAATCCAGTGAAGCTGACGTATCAATATTAACAGTCAAGGACCTCTCCCCGACATCATCTGACACCCTTGTCCCCTCAGTGGCCATCAGTCTTCATGACTTGATCTAAGAGTCATTTTCACGAAGCTTTCTTTGACTCTCTCATCCCACACAAACCCAGGACGCTCTCAGCCATAGCACTTACTACCTTACATAGTAATTATTAGATCCTTGCTCCTGCAAGGCCAGGAAGCAACCTTATCATCTTCCAGCCCTGGCATTTGGTACAGAGCATGTACAACATGTGGGGTAGTCATGCTGTAGCCCAAGTGGATAGGTGTGTGAGTGGGACCTAGCAGATAAAACTCATGTGTGTGTATAATTTTATAAAGAAGAAAAAAATCTGTCATCTCCTGTTCATAAGTAATAAAAATCAGAATACATTTTCTAATACTATGGAAACAAAGAAGTATTAATGGAGCTCAGAGAGCAATAACATCCCTGGGGTAGATCAAGAAAGGGGAGGACTAAAAGGAATATAGAAATTAAGCTAAAGACATGCCACTTCTAAATGGTCATGGGTAGACTCAAGAGGCATCGGCAAGTAAAATTTAAGTAAGACTTAAAAAAGCAGCTCAAGTCCCTGCATCTCAGGAATGTCTGCTCTCCAATCTACTCTGGCGTCCAAAATGAATACAGTAACTTCCAGAATGCCTTTTAGAGACGTCTGTCAAGGGTCTGCTCTTCTCTCCAGTTAGGCATTGGAAGCATTCACATCCCATAGGTGACAAGCTGACAATTAGCTGTCGCCTGGTAAGCACAGAGCATGCCACGTGCAGCCGAGACACCACAAGGAGGACGGGAGAGCAAGTGGCCTGAGTGCCGCTCTTCCCGCAATGCTGGGTCTGGGGACCACATGACAGGGAAGGGCCTTGGGACAGTGTGTGAGTGCATGAACTTGGGAAGATGGAAAGGGACATGTTATGGTTGATACATTGTGTCAGCCTGAGAAGTTTATAAATTTAACTGAGAGACTCAGCAGGGAGCCAGCATCCTTACTTTGTAAATATCCTCATCCTGTGTGAAGAGGAGGGCAAGGAGGTGGCAAGAGGAGGGCACTGGGCGGCAGGGGGTGGCCTGCATACAATATAGGGAGGAAAAGAGGCTTGCTCTTACCCTCCTTTTGCTCTGGCTGCTTTTGCTGGCTGCTGCCTTGAAGTGTTGCCCCTGTGCCAGGCCACCCTGCCTTGGAGCCAGCTGATTATGGACTGAAACCTCCATAAACTGTGAGCTAAATAAACCTTTCCTTCCTGCATTTTGGGTATCAGGTATTTTGTCCCAGCAATGAGAGAAAAGTAACCAAGATAGGAAATAAGAAAGGAAATGTTATAAACTCTGTGGCTCAAGAGGGTATGGAAAGAGGTTTGAGGTAATGTAATCTGGGATTCAATAAGGATTTAGCAGTTGTGATTCTTTGAGTGAGTTTCTTAACTGCTCCAGTCTCAGCCTTGTTCTCTTTGGCTGTGAAATGCATTTGATACCACTCACCTCCTGGGGTCATGGTGAGGAATAGAAGCATTCCTGAATCTAAATGAGAATACAAAGGGACTCATCACCCACCCCAGTCTCTCTGCTGCACTGCTGCTGGAGTTGGGCTAGAAACCAGGGCACAGACCAAAATCAAGGCAGGTTCTACCTCCTGCCTGCTGTGTTAACCCTACAGAGTTAGCAGCTGGGAGACAGCAGGTCTTCACTCCTGTGAGGTTACTGCATGATATCAGCAAAGAAGTCAGGCTGAGCCGTGATGGGCCACAAACCCCAGTGAGGGTGACAGCCGTGTAGAACCCCACAGCACCCAAGCTCCCCGCCCCGGCAGAAGTTTTCCAGCCATTTCAGAAACCACTGAGTGCCACCAAATAGAGGCCATACGCATTCTTCCTCCCTTTTGGGTCTACTTTTCATTCACTATGTAAGTTACAAGAAACCAAAAGACGACCACCACCACCACCAATTCCCACCACCCTCATCCCCCACCGTAGAAAATTTGGAGGAGATGTGGAGGATGCCTTCAGGTAGAATGTCATTTCGGGGCACAGATCAAGGGCTATGTCATCTCTGATAAATGTCTGTGGATGCAGGTTCTGGCCCCCAGGCCAGCAACAGCAGACTGCAGAGAGTGAGAAGCAGAATTTGATTTGCAGAGCAGGGGACAGAAAGCTGACAAAGCTAGTGATAAAAACAGCTCATGAAGAGACTTTTATTATGCATCACATCATTTTATTAGGAAACTAATAAAAGCAAATACAGGCAAAAGCAATAGGAAAGACTGCACAGAGGTAGTAGACACCCAAGAGGCCACATCCAGGCCTGGATATTTATAAAAGACTGAACACTTTAAAAGGAAGAGCTCAGGAGGACAAAGCATGAGGATCTGAAGAATGAGAGAATGAGCTGGAGACAGGGCAGGGTGAGAGTGGAAAGAACAGGGGGAAGCAAAGTCTTACCAGTGCGTGTCCGCCGGTGGTTCCCGGGCAGGAGCAGAGCCGGAGGCCACCTAGCAGCAGCACTGCTTCTTGCAGCCGCACTTTTGCTGGCAACAGCCCTTCCCACAGCCGCAGCCACAGGAGCCGCAGCCACAGGAGCTGCAGCCACAGGAGCCACAGCCACAGGAGCCACAGCAGGTGTGGCGGCAGCAGATGACCACGGGTTTGCAGCAGCCACAGCAGCTGCCACAGCAGCCACCACAGCCACCACAGCCACCACAGCCGCCACAACCGCCACAGCCTCCACAGCTGCCACAGCCACAGCCTCCACAGCCACAGCAACCCATGGTGTCAGTAGAGAGGATGCAGAGGAGGTGAGGAGAGAGGACTGAGGAGAACAGAGGGGGTCTGACACCGCCTCCTGCTGGGGTCGCCCTTATGTACCAGCTCTGGGGAGACAAGGAGGAAGGGCACGTGACCACTTCCTTATTGTGTGTTGCCATTTCTGCAGGAAAACATCAGACTCCTCCTGTTTATTTGCCTACTAGACACCTCTGTCTCATTCAGTCACTTATTTTCAGTGTAGCTAAATTTACCTCAGCCCCATCCCCTGAAGGTGTTTAGCAAAGGACTTACCCCATTTTCGAATGCAGCCAGCCTTAGCATAGATGAGCCCAGGAAATGCATCTGCCTGTTGGCTTTTCTTTGCTCATGACATTCCCAGACCGACTGTGTGTGTCTCTTGATTCCTCTCCAGGGAAAATTCCAAAAGAGCACTCAGCAACAGAAGCCCTAACCTCCAGGAAGCGGCTTCCAGCATTCACTGTTTCCAGCCCTGGTCTAGATGGCAGGGTCCAAAGAGGCTCGTGCCTTGCAGCTGGCAGCTCTGCTGGTTTCTCCGACCTGGGAGAGGAACCCTGACCACAGTGACCTCACGGAGGGCATTATCAGAATCCCCTCCCTGGGGAGGCCTCTGCTGGTTTCTCCGACCTGGGAGAGGAACCCTGACCACAGTGACCTCATGGAGGGCATTATCAGAATCTCCTCCCTGGGGAGGCCCACGGTGCGCAGGTCCATCTTCTCACGTGCAGCCTCCTGCCTCATCGTGAATGCTTCTTGCATGAGTCAGGTGGTAGGTCTGGTCTTGATGCTAGAGCTGCTATGAGGCAGCCCCGAGGCGAAACTTCGCCAGCCCCAGGAAGCTCCAGAGTCCCTCCAGAGACTCCTCCCCTGATGCCTGGTTCTGCAGGGTTCCTTGGGACTCAGGAAGATAATCACCTGCAGAAGAGAAATAAGCAAGCTTCCCACTACCGATGCGGTAAACTCTAGACCCACCGGATGCTGACGTACTATACAGAAAATATCCCAATATGTTCAGGAACTAACCTAAAGCCAAAGAGGCTTCTTGACTCCGGTGTCAGAGGCTTTCCTTGGCCAAGTCCTCTTATATGAGAAATCTAAAATATAAAAGAATGAGAAGAGAACCTAGCCTGCCTTCCTGGTGAGTGCGCGTGACCAGCGTGGACTCCAGGAGGAGAAAGAGATGTGCCTATCGTAGGGCTACCAGTGCGGGGGCTAAGTATCAAGGACCCCCCCCTCACCACGCTGCCCCCGCTAAGCAACCTGCTGGTTCAGAGGACTGACTAAGTTGACAGCAACTATGGTACATAAGGCAACTAAATGCTTGTATTTTTCAGTTGATTTTGTTGGCCTGGAGCCGGCAGTCTGAGCATCTCTTGGGAGGATGATAGTGTGCAGTGTAGCAAATATGGGGGATTCTCCTCTATCTTGTCTTTGAGGCCCAATATTGTTGTATTGTTTTGCTTTATTCTAATTTTTTTTTTTGCTTTATTTCGTATTCTGCTTTTATGGGTTTGTTGTGTTTCATTTTTGGTTTGATTTTACTATACCTGATGGAATGGTCAACTATTCTGAAAGTAACAAGGTATGCTGTGGTGGCTGTTGTTTTCCTGGTGTCTTTCTTTGAAGTTCTGTACCAGTTCTACTGCTTTGTTTTGACTGACTTTGTTCTGTTATGTTTTGTTGGATTTTAGTATCTTTAAAATAAAAAATAAAATAAAATATAAATGAATGAGTATCATAGAGGAGAGATGACAGAAACTAGAAGGTAGGCTTTTGAAGATGGGGAAGATGGGATCAGAGGGAGGGAGGATGATAGGAACAGGAGAGGGAGGAGGTTGGAGGTGACCAAGGTATGTTCTATGTGTGCGCCCACTTCCCAAACGAACATCGCTCTTCCATATTACTAACATATACTAAAAAAATCAATTGAAGACCCCAAACAGTTCTTGCTATATGGCTTATATCTGTAGATATTTACTGCATTGAAAATAAAGTACTTAAAACATTTATCAATTGATTTTAGGATAACCATACAAGCCTGCTACATACTCACATACATATATTTTTCAAAACAGCAACAACACAAATCAGTGAGTACAGGGCACTGTTTGATGCTTCTGCAGATCTCTTTCACGTCTGGCTAACCAAAAGTGACTGGATTCTCAATCTGCTTCTGCAACAAGCCTATGATCTGATGCTCTTTTGGTTGGAGTACGTGAAGAAAGGTCAGCCTCCCACGGATATAGAGTTGGAAGATGGGTATCTTACCAACCTCAGGGACTCCAGCACTCAAGGCAACGAGTTACTTTAAAATGCCCCTTATTATTGACTTTTACGTCACCAAGTACCAATCTCTACTATATGGCCAGCATATGGTATTGTGGTATCTTAATGCTCTTTTGTGAAATGTTGGTGTTTGTGTATTTTGAAAGCTACCACAGACTGGGAGTGTGGATGTGACAGCACTGGCCTTGCATGAGGTTTGGGTTCAATCCCCTCAGCATGGTACAAGAAAGGAAGGAGAGAGAGAAAGGAAGGAAGCTACCCTAGCCTACTGTATTTTCTAGTGCTCTTCATTGTGTTCCTACTCAACAGTTCAGACTCACCAGTAGGCATTAGATGTGCTTAACAACCTGGCTTCTCCTCGCCCCTGCAGCTAATCTCGATGAACTCCATCGGCTTGCTAGGCCCTTCTTGATGGCATTAAAACATCTAAGATGACATTTCTTCCCTTAAATAGGGAATCTTCTGCTAGTCCCAATCCCCCTTCCGCAAGTATATTTTGTCTCTCCTCTCTTTCTCAGCCATATATGAAGGAGGCATTGTCCGAAAAAGTTCTGTTTAGGTAACAGGAATGAGAAAGGCGACATGCAAAACTAGGGGTTGGGTCTGAAAGCATGAACGTGGGAAAGGGCAATTAACTCAGCAGGCCTCAGACTATACACAGCAAAGTGTGTGGCTACACCTTTTAGAGAGACTCACTTAGACACCCACATGCCGAAGAATGAAACTAGAGCTCTCTGCTCTCACCAGTTACAAAAATCAGCTCAAAATGATTAAAGACTTAAATGTAAGGACTGAAACTATGAAACTACTAGAAGAAAATATACAAAAAATGCTTTAAGACTTTGGTATTTCAGGGGTAATTGTTCAGTTTGTTTTTCTTTTAAGACAAATTTATAAAAAATTCTTAAAATTTTTAATAGAATTAGAATGAATGTATTATAATGACTTTTGTTTTGTTTTGTTTTGTTTTTTGATACAGTCTCGCTAAGCAGTTCAGGCTGGCTTCGAGCTCACTGTGCAGCTAGGCGCACCTCAGACTCATGACGATCCTCCTGCCTCAGCATCCCGTGCTCTGGCGTCACAGGTGTGCATCACCATGCTCTGTAATGAATGTATAAATGACTTTAGGAAGGACTGACAACCTTCCAGACATGGAGACTTCCCATCCACAAATCAATGGAATAAGTCTGGTATATTTCTCCATTTATCTCTCTTTTTATGCTCAATGCAATTTAATAATTTTCTCCCTAAACATCCTTTGTTTTTAGATTTACATACTGTTGTATTATTTGCTATTGCGAATGGTTTTTTAAATTGTTTTCCATTTGATGGATGAGATTCTCTTTATTGTTAAATATTGATTTTCAAGACTTTTTCTCTTCCAAAACCTATTACCTCTAATATATTAATGTAAATTTCCCAAATTAAGATGTAAGATGCACTGTTTCATAGGCTTCCTGGACTTTAAAACCCATTTTAATTGAGATCATATATACCTAAATCACTGTTTTTAGGTGGTGATTGAAGATAATGCACAGAAAGTACATACATTTAGAATAAAGGACAAGGACTCAGGTTTGTCACCTTTCCCCAAGAGGCAGCTTTGACCTGCGAAGGACAAGGCAGTGGCGTCTCCTCAGCCCCTCACCGACCACTGATCGAGCGGACTGTCCTCTCAGGCAGCCGCACTGGAAACACAGTGTTCTCGTAAACGTTTCAGCCTGGTCTGTTGCCATTGCTAAAGCAGAAGTGAATTTCCCTAAAACTGATCTAGCAATCAAACAAGTGTCCCATGAGGAGGAAATGGCCAACAGGAAATACCTGGCCACTACAGACACGGGCCAAGACAACAAGGAGGAAGTGGCTACACATGTGAACCAAGGCAGTGGGGTATTTAAGGGCCTCAGCAGGAGAGGGCATCAGACCCCTCTGCTCTCCTGAGTCCTCTCTCCTCACCTCACCTGCGTCCTCTCTACCAACACCATGGGTTGCTGTGGCTGTGGAAGTTGTGGTAGCTGTGGTGGTGGCTGTGGTGGCTGTGGCGGCTGTGGCGGCTGTAACAGCTGCACCACCTGCAGATGCTACCGGGTCGGCTGCTGCTCTAGCTGCTGCCCCTGCTGCCGCGGCTGCTGTGGGGGCTGCTGCAGCACCCCCGTGGTCGTCTGCTGCCGCCGCACCTGCCGTCGGCCCTGTGGCTGTGGCTCCTGTGGCTGCGGCTGTGGGAAGGGCTGCTGCCAGCAGAAGTGCTGCTGCCAGAAGCAGTGCTGCTGCTAGCGGGGCGGCCGTCCTGTGGCACCATTCGCTTGGATGTCCTCACGCACTGGTGAGTCTTTCTCTACCCCTCCCAGCTTCCTTGTCGAAGACCTGGAGGCCACACAGGGCTGTAGATTTGATCCTCTTCTCTCTGCCGCATCACACATCCATCATTTCTAAATATTGCTAGATATTGGCATGAGCAACAAGAACTAACTAACCTACATGTTTAACAAATAGAAAATGGAATCATAATCAGTAATTTCGATGTTTTCCTGAAATG
>RJWM01035976.1:0-18526 GCA_004363535.1 Dasyprocta punctata | reverse complement strand
TGTTTCAGGAATTTGAGTTATTATTTTAATATGAAAATACCATGTGGTATCAAAATGAGGTGGCTTGGTACAGGGGACACCTTGGTACAGGGAATAGCAGTATACCGATTGGTATATACATTGGCTCTACTGCTTTCTTAACTGTGTGATCTTGGTCAACTGCTTAAACTCTCTGTGCCTTATTTTCCTTGTCTGGATATGTCCTAGAATTGTCCTGAGGATTAAAAGATCTAATATCCACAAAGGGTTTCAAACATTTCCCTGGAAGTATTATTTATTGTCAAATAAATACAATTAAATGACTCTTTTTTCCTAGGTTGGGATGGATGTGAATGACTTCTCTTCCTCGTTAGTGGCTGATGCTGGAGAGGTTCAGACAAGGCAAGTTGGGGCTTTATAAACATCACTGGTTAGAGGTTGGATTTTGTGGTCTCCATTTGGGATGCAGGACCTGGAAGGCACTTAGGACTTACAGCACCAACACCCAGTCTGGTGATAATAATTATTGTGTCCTGCATTTTCTCTCCTCAGGTCCTCCTTAATCCATAAAGCAAGCTGTTTTTGTATCACTGAACTGGATTTATGACAAGATCTCCCATCTGAAGAAAGTGTGCAGCCCCAGCCTCCGAGGGGAAGGCGGAGACGAAGGCAGGGTGGAGCCCCCAGGGTGCATGGGCTGGGGCGAGGTGGCAGCTGCGCAGTATTGGCTGTGGGACAAGAAAGGGAGGTGGGACCTGAGATCATTTAACAGAATGCCAGGTGAGGAACACTCTTGTTTTTTCCCTAATTTTTAAATTTTTTTATTTACTTACTTATTTTTGTACCGGAGATCGATCTCATGACCTCGCCCTTGCCAGGCAGGCGCTTATGTTGCTGAGCTAAATCCCTGGCCCTTTTTCCCTAACTTTAACTCTATTAATCTTCACATGCTACTTAAGCCTGAATATTCTTACTAAAAATGGTCAGAATTGGGGGAGAAAGACAGAGATTCTTCCTCAATTACACTTCTGGGTATCAGGAAATGATCCTTTTGTCTTGGTTACTTTTTACTCGTTGCCGAGACAAAATACCTGACGCCCAAAATTAGGGAAGGAAAGGTTTATTCTTACAGTTTCTCAGAAGTTTCAGTCCATAAGGTTGGCTCCAAGGCAGCATGGGGTGACGGGGCTACTGTTCATGGCAGCTGCAAGCTACAAGCCCTGCTGGCGAAAGAGACAGGAAGCCGGGAAGCAAGCAAGAGGAAGACCCGCCTTCCCTTATACTGTATCTCAGCTCCACCCCTGGGCGGGTGTAGCAGTCACGTCATTAATCCTGGTGCTAGACAACAAACTGATCACAAGCATCAGACTCAGCCCCATCAAAAGTATGAGGACTTGGAGGTACATAGCATATCCTATACACCTTTCTTTTCACTTTTAGTTATTTTGCTAAATTTTAAAAAACTAACAAATAATGGTGGAAAAATACAACAAACGTTAACTTTCCACCATGCTTTTCCTTGAGGTGCTCAAATCTTAGAAAGACAGAGGCAAACAGAGATGCCCACCCATCATCAGTCTAGGAGCCATTCAGAGGCAGGACTGAGGGCACTGGCGGTCCTGAGGGACGGAAACACCCTGCCTGGGACCCTGGGGGAGGGCGCGCTCTGCGGTGTGTTCACACTGGGTTTTGAAGGCTGCAGGAGGAAAGCTGGAACTCAGTTATTCACCAGCTGTGTGACCTTGGGCAAGTACTTACACTTCCAGTCTCCTTATGTGTGAAAAGAGAACATGACATTACCTGCTTGCAACTGTGACTATGAGGATTACCGGTGTGAGGATTACTTGAGAAAATGCTTATGACACGCTCAGCACAGCCCTGGTGCAGAAGGCTCAGTGACTCCTCGGTGGATGCACAGATGAGGATGTGAGTAACTGCCTGGTCACAAAAGGTCACACAGCAAAGCTGGCAATTGAGTGACACTGTCTGATCATTGTCTGGTTAATGGACTCTGATCCTATACTCGTAATTTACACCTGTAAATCAGAAGAAACCGTGATATTCACCTTTTAACTGAGAGTTCAGTTACTAAAATTCTTTGCTGAAGTTGCATTGTAAATCCTTTGATTTTGTGAGTAACCCATGGGATCTGGCCATGATCCATTTCTGTGTGGATTTGTGGGTACTCAGTGGGTCTCAGTCAAACCTGGAAGACTGATTGTGAACTGTCGATGTTTTAAATGCACAACTATCAAGGACAGAATTATTCACAGAGAGAATAACTGTCACCAAGAGTTACCCTGAGAGGTTCTGCTAAGAAATGGATCATAAGTGGTTCAGCTATTGACCGCAAGGGAAGATCTGGTTTTTGATTTCCAAACCTGCGAATGAGAATGACCAGTATCTGAGTTCCAAACCTGCAACTTTGTTGCTGTGTGCCATAAATTAATTATTGAACTTTTCTGAATTTGGATTTTTAAAAACCTATAAAATGCACTGTGGGCATATGGAATTCTTTTATGTGTTTAATCAAACATTTTTGAAGGATCTATCTTGTTCCAGGTGCTGGGAGCACAGTGGTAAAAATTGCAGTCTCCCCCTTTGTGGAAATTTGGACCTAGAAGGGATGATAGATATTAAACAATCATAAAATGAATATTTAATAACCAACTGTGATAAATCTTAAGAACACAGTACTAGGTGGGTTATAAAAGCAGAAGAACAGATTTAAATCAGAGAGATTTACACTGAGGTCTGAAGGATGGTGTGTTAGTTTTCTGTGACTGCTATAACAAATACCATAAACTTAAAGACTAAACACAGATTTAATATCTTACAGTTCTGAAGTTTAGAAGTCTGCCATGGGTCTCACTGGGGTCAAATCAAGGTATTGATGGGGTTATGACCCCTTTGGAGACTGTAGGGGAGAACCTGTGTTTTGCTTTCTCCAGGTTCTGGAGTTTACCCTGTTTCTTGGCTCACAACCTCCTTTTTTCATCTTCAGAGCCAGAACGATGGAACGATTTTGACCATTTTAATGACATCCTTTTTTGTGA
Source organism: Dasyprocta punctata (assembly GCA_004363535.1). Taxonomy (NCBI): domain Eukaryota; kingdom Metazoa; phylum Chordata; class Mammalia; order Rodentia; family Dasyproctidae; genus Dasyprocta; species Dasyprocta punctata. The sequence goes on along the minus strand of RJWM01035976.1, from coordinate 15,491 downwards.
TTCACTCCGTTTCCCTCTTCCACTTTAAGGACCCTGTGATTGATTACAGTTGAGTGAGCTTAGATAATCTGGAATAATCTCCCTATTTTAAGATCAGCTAATTAACCTTGATTTCATCTTGATTCCCTTTTGCTGAGTAATCTTCCCTATCTATGAAGATTAGTATGGAGACTGGTATTTGTACATCTCTGAAAGGGTCATTATTTAGCTAGGTAGGTAGTAACGAGCCTAGTAAAGGAGATTAGAAGGTGTTCTAGGCAAAAGCTCACATGGACAAGGGCCTTGAGACAGACTTCTGTCAATTTTGTGGCAAAGGAAATCATTCGTGAAGCCAGTGAGTGAGGAATTATGCTTCCAGGGGTGGATGGGGCCAGATTTTGAGGACCCTTCAGTTTTTGTTAGAGATTCAACTTTATTTTCTGAATGTATTGAGAATCAGGGTACTGATCAGTCCTGGCATTATCAGATGGCATTTAAGGATTTCCTTGTCTTCCTGGAGAGACATGGGCGGGGTGGCCAGCAAGGAGGCTACTGTAGTTACCAAAGGAGGAGGATCATGGGAATCTTCAATGCATGGTCTGAAAATTAGTAGGAAGTCTCACGTTGCTAGTTCTTTCCTGCAACCCATTTATTCCCCAACATTTCTTTTAGCAACTCAAAGTTTTGCCCATTCTTCTCTCTCAAATGTTTTCTTCTTTTATGTTCCCATTTGCCAACCTCTAATATCCCTTAAGATTTAGCTCAAGAGTCACATCATCCAGGAAGCTTTAAGTCACAGGCTTTATTCTATACAGTTTCTACCTTAGCTCTAATCACATATGGTGGTCTCTTCCAGGGACTTCTCCCCATTCCCAAATCCACAGACACTCAAGTACCTTATATAAAATGATAGTATTGGGCTGGGGTTTTAGCTCAATGATCTAAGCGCCTTCCTGGTAGGTGCAAGGTTGTGAGTTCGATCCCCGGTACTGAAAATAAATAAATAAATAAATAAAATAAAATGATAGTATTTTCATATGACCTACGCACATTCTTCTTTACACTTTACATCATCTCTAGTTTAGTATAGAATGCTGTACAAATGCTATGTAAATAGTTGTTATAATGTATTGTTTAGGAAATAATAGCAGGATAAAAAATTTGTAAATATTCAAATTTATTGATGTAGTTATTTTATCTTATTTTTTAGTATTTTGATCTACAGTTGGCTGCCTCTGCAGATGTGGAACCTATTTTTTTTTTTTTTTTTGCAGCACCAGGGATCGAACTCACAGCTTCATGCCTGCCAGGTGCTTACGCCACTGAGCCAAACTCCCAGCCCTAGTTTTTCGAGGCAGGGTCGAACTATGTAGCTCAGTCCAGCCTTGCGCTCGCATTGTAGCCCAAGCAGCCTCGAACTCACAACACTCCTCCTACCTCAGCCTCCCGAGTGCTGGGATTAAAGGTGTGCGTCACCACGCCCGGCAGATGTGGAACCTATTGACACAGAAGACTAATTGTATTTCACAACTTCGCTTTTGGAATGCTTTTAGTCACTTTCACAGTATTACTGCTACCTGAATCTATTTCAGCACCCTACAGTGGCTTCTGTCCTAAAATCCAGAGTCACCATGACTGTTACAGATTAAGCTGACCAGATAGTTAAAGTCCTCATTTTGGACACTGGAATACAAGGTCTTCTGGTATCTACCATGCTGTGATATCTAGGTTACGTGCTTGAGATGATGAATTCTAATGTCCCATTGCTGACGTCCAAGGTCTCTGTTAGTTTGGTTGGACTAATAGTTTTGCTGCCATGATAAACATTGCAATGACTAATGACAACAAATGTTTATTTCTTGCTCATGATGCTTTGATCTATTTTGAGGCATATCACCAGTCTCCAGTTTTTTTTTTTTGTGTGTGTGTTTTTCCTTATTTGTAAATAATTAAGTTTATAAATATCTTCCTCTTATTCACTCTCTCTTTTTTTTAAGATGCTAGTGTGACACAGTGACTGTAGTAGGAACTTACTAACCAATTCTTGGGTGAATGAATAGGGAGCAATAAGCTTTTCTTAGGACTCACAAAGAATCGCTAAATAAGCAAAGCGTGGTGGTGCATGCTTGTAATTCCAGTACTCAGAGTCAGAGGTAGGAGGATTGCAAGGCTGGGCCCAGTCTGGGCAATTTATGGACTTAGTGAAGCTCCATCTCAAAATGAAAAAATAAGAAAGACTGAGGATACAGCTCAGTGCAAAGGCCCTAGGTTCAGTTCCCAGGACCACACACATACACACACACACACAAAAGAAAGAAAAGGAAATTGCTAAATACTTTGGCATTTCAACAGGAAAATGGGACAATAACGCTTAATTCAGGAAGGCATTAGGAGGATTAGATATGATCAAGGTGGTATGCACTGGAAGAGGCATCATTCCATAAGAAACCTCAATAATGCTAATAATAAGCTGTGGCTGAGTCAGAGGCCACACAGGTGGGGCAAAGCACCCCTTTAGTGTGCCCCAGTGACATTCTTCAGCAAGGGATGCAGTTTTTGTTTCACTACCTCCCATCCACATGTGAACTGCCCTCTTGTTGTAGCCTTCCTAGTATGTCAAGAAAGAATATCTCCCTAGTTCATGTTGCTTCTTTTGTTGTTGTGTTGTTGTTGGAAGAGTGTGATGGAGAGGTAGCTTCTTGAATGAATTTTCAGAGCATTGTTATTTTTTTCACTCTCCCATCTGATAATTTTCTCTGCGTAGTTAATGAATTGATTTGGTTTTCATTTGTCACTTAATAACTTTAATGCATCTTGAGCAAACATCTTTTCCAGTGTAAGTTAATGGGGAAATACAAATCTAAATACTGTACCCAAACCTTTGAAATCTGGTTGTTATCTATTTGGTTACTATGTAATCACTGAACACAACATGAAGAAAAATAATAATGTCCTGGACTAAAAAAATAAGATTAGAGAGCTGGAGCTGTCATATTTATTCTCATCAGATCAAAAGATGAAAGCAGAATTATAAGGGTATTTTGATTAATAGTGAAATTTTAGACATGGAAATGTTTGATGTAGTGTAATATGACCAATGAATCAATTTTGTTAAAATTTTTAAAGATTACAGTACAGTTACTTTTGTAATGACAGATGACTTATATTAACAGATTCTGAATTTTTGACTGGAAAAATTGACCAGTTTTTAAAGCACTGTCAACTGCTCTTAATGAATGTAGACTTCCAAATTTTTTTGCCTTAAAATTCTGCTAATTTCAAAAACTTCTTTGGAGATATTCAACATACCAGTGAGAGATACATGTATTTTCTTTGTGCATTGTAATAATCTGGGTATACTGTACATTAGTTGTTGACCTAGGATGTAGTGAACAAAATTATTCTTGGATTTATGATATAGTGAACAAAATTATTCTTTGGAAAATAAAGCTTGAATTTTATACTGAAAATTTATGTACATGGTACTTTCTTTGCTCGTTCTTACATTGGTTCTTATAACAGTTTATCAGTGGCAGTGTGTTTTGAACATTGGCACTGTTTTGTTAGTGACAGTGATGTACACAATCCATATGATTTTGAAATAATGACATACATTTATGGAGTTTCATCTCAGTGGTTACAGGACTTCAGTGCAAAATTTAAATATATGTGTCTACATTAGTTTTAAAAATCTCAAGAAAACTGTATATTCCTATTGAGCTGAAATATGTGTTTAGTGGAGGTATTGATATTAAATTCAGTGGTTTATTCAATGGTCATGTTTAGTACTCCTGAATCTTGCAATCTGCATGAAATACTGTTGCTTTTGTGAATTATTTGTTAATTTTTTTTCCTTGGAACAAATAATTTCTCTGACTTTTTCATATCTCCTTTTTGTTCTCTAGATTCAGTGCTATTTTACTTTGCTTCATTGGATTCCAATGGAAATGTTAACTAAAAATTCATTTAAAAGAGAATTTAAGAAAGAAAAAAATGCTAATACATAAGCAATAGATATTTGACTATGCTCTGAGAGGGGAGGAATCTTAACTCCTATTTACCATTGAATGAACATTCATCCCTTTGCACATTACTTAGTATAGTAGATTCAGTAAGTGTTTATTAAATGAATAAAAAATGTAAGAACTTAACCATTTTTAAACTTAGAATGTCTGGGTTTGTTTGCATTCACAATTTTCTTTCCAAAGATATTAAGACATGACATGACATGACATGACCAATTGTTTGCATTATTTGCATTTTAACGAGAAGTTAGACTCCCTGATCTATCATTGAGAGGCTGGCTTAGCCTCAGGAGGCTTCAGATGTGTAGCAAGCATCCCATCTAGGATCCTTTCTAACTCCCTGCCTCTGAAATCTTTGTCTCGCTTTATTCCTTTGATCTTCTACGAGGCTACACAGCTTTCTACACTAATAAGCTAGTTGTGAAGAGGGTACATAGACAATTGATTTTGTCATTTTCTCTCTCAGGGCACAAATTTCCTCACCCTGGAGTGGCATGACTGAACTACAGGAGCTCTCAGACCTCATGTAGTTCTATTGTTGGTGATTCCGATTTGTGAAGCCAGATAGAAATCTGGTCAGGCTGTGTCTAGTGTTATACACCTGTAACCTGGCACTCTGGAAGGCTGAGGGAGGAGGATGGGAAATTCAGTCCCAGCCTGGGCAGTTTAGTGACTTAGGGAGACTGACTCAAAATGAAAAATATAAAAGGAATGAGAATATAACACAGTGTGGAGGCCTTTGGTTCATTCCTAATATTGGGGTGGGGAAGGGAGAGGCGGAAGGAGAGGGAGTGAGAGAGAGAGAGATCTGGTCAGATAAACAGAGCTATAGCTCCATAAGACATTTTACACAAAAAAGAATAACCAAAGTTGGAAGATCCCCATCTGCCTGAGTCCTGTTATTAAGTCATAAACAGAGTCAGGAGTAATTGTCCAAATAGAGTGTGCAAGAAGGGAAGAAAAAATGACCCTGGTGAATATACTCAGAGACTTATTTGTCAGATTAACTGTCTGTGTTGGGTTGGAGACTGAAGAACTCTATTCAAGTCTGATTAGTTTTCCCCAAAAGAGATAGATAGATAGATAGATAGATAGATAGATAGATAGAGATGATAGGTAGACAGATGAAGATGGAAGAGGAAGGGAAGGAAGCAAAAGAGGGGAGGAAGGGAAGGAAAGAAAGAAAAAATTGATTGGATAAGTTTTAGAGAGAGAATTCAAGAAGCGCAAGTCTTAATTTCACTGCTTGTGAGTGGATTTTGAGGATCTAAAATTTGCTGTCAATAGGAAGATACAGTCACATCTGTTGAGAAAGCAAGCAATGTTCAGTCTTGGGCTGTTGCTGAAATCAGAAGCCAGAGCCCCATGAGATGAAGGGAAAGGAGAAAGAAGGAGGTATTGCATGTGATTTCAGTTTCTCCCCACTGGGCAAGCTAACTGGTGCAGTGTTGAGCGTGTAGTATCAGAGGTGAGATTGATTTTCTTGTGTTTTGCCTAATCGTTAACACCCTACTTCTTCCTTTAAGGTGGATCCCATATAAAGACTAATTATTTATTATTTAGTCTAATCCACACTGGCACCAATGTCTCATGCTAGATTTATTATTAATCAACTTAATTACTTCTCAAAGTTTCAGGTATAAAGGCCAATGAAGAGGATGCAAAATGTTTCTGGAGTTAAGGTTGTGATACTGAAGCTCAAGAATGGACAGAAAATGTGGGAAATATGTAGTGAACATTGAACACTCTGGAAACCAACTGGTGAGTACTGGCAGCACTACTATGACACATTCTGATTGCCCAAGGACTTATTTTCAATATATGTGCAGCTCTAATAACATACATATTTTTAAATTATAAAAACAACAAAGCAAAAAGGATAAAAACAATGCAGAATTCCAAAACAAAATAATAAGAAATTAACACTAGTTAGTATATTGCATACTGTTATTTTAAAAGTAGTTGAATAAGTCTAACAATATTTTTAAATACAGCATAGTTCTTTCAAAAAAAGAATTTTTAGTTTTACATGGAAGGAAATTGTATCTATTACTACTTATTGATAAGATTTTTTTCCTGCACATCTATATGTACGTATTTGAAAATTTTACTTTAAATATTCACTAAATAAGGCATTAGTAATTTGGGGAATGTTAACCACATCTTCAAGTAATACTGTACAGTTATAATTCAAGCATAAACCAAAAAAGAATCTGGTTTTAACTGCATAGGAAATTGCTTTGTAGATATAATATGGAAATTTGAGTGTTAGCTGCTAGATTTGTATTATAATGTATGGCTTCTCAGAATTTGAAGATTTAAACTTATCTCTGAAAGTCAGAGGTCAATATTGTTAGTGAAGGCTAGGTCCAGGGAGCAAATCATGTAGTAAATCCTTTGATTAACCCTAACTATACTTACTGATTTTTTTGGTGAAGGATTGTTTTAAGAACGTTGACATTAACTGAACTGGGAATGTCAATAACCTTTTTGCTATCTACTTAGAATTGGGTGCGAATTGATATATAACATTTTTATGACAAACATACTTAACGTAAGTGTACAACTTAATAAATTTTTACATAAATACACCTATGTGAATCATACACATAGATGAGTACCACCATTCAGATCTAGAAACATTTTCAGCACATGAGAAGACAGGGCACCCCTGCTCCTAGTCAGTGCTCTATCTTTTCCAGGGTGACCGTTCTTCTCATCTCTGTCATGACAGTTTAGTTCTGTATTTCCTTAAACTTCATATATATGGAATCATGAAGTGTACACTCTTTGTGGGTGGTGTTTGTTGTTTATCATTTTATCTAAAAGAGAGAAGATAATAAAGGAGAAGGGAGATTGTTAGAGAAGAGAACAGAGCTTGATGGATGGAAGGGAATAGTGAGAGGGAAAATGATCAAAGTGTGTTATATGCATGTAGAAATATGTCAAAATGGAGTCCACCATTCTGTATAGCTAACATGCACTAATAAAAACATTTGTTTCTATCTGAATTGCTTTCACACAGGCGATTATAAGGACCATGCTGTCTGTACTGATTTGCGGTGCTGTCTTTTTGTAAATCAGGAGACCATGTGTTTGTGGGTCTGTTTCAAAACTCTGTGTTCTATTTATCTAGTCCTGCAACAGTGTTACACTGTTTTGATTATTCTGGGTCTTCAAGAACTGTTGCGTTTTCTTGCAAAGTTTTAGAGTTAACTTACTGACTTCTATAAAAATACTTCTACAATTTTAATTAGAGACTATTGACTCTGCATATTAATTTGTGAGAATTGACACCTTAATGTTTAAATTCTTCCAATTAATGGAGCATGCATTATTTCACCACTTACTTCGGTTTTCTTTAACTTTTATTAGCAACGGTGAGATTTTAATAGGTGGAATAAGATATATATGTGTATATATATATATATTTTAAATGCCATTTTAAGTGGTATATTAAGTTCAATTTCAAATGTTTTCTTGCTGTTATACAGAAATCCAATTGATTTACAAAATTTAAATATTGCCTGTGTATCCAGTGGCCTTATTAACTCCTGGATTCATTCTCTCTATACCAATGTGCAACATCATTACATTCACAAATGGATCAAATATGGTAACAATAAAAGAAAATGTTTATTCTTGAACATTAATATTAATAACTACTGGTATATGTGCAGATGATGACCTAACTAGATTCCCTCCTTTTGAGAATTATAATGAACTTATCTTTCAATTCTTCAGTCCTGTTTCAAATTATCTTCTTATTTGATGAAAACAACTTCATGATGTAGTACAATCTGATTTATATCAGAATTACATAACTTTAATTATATGTATCATGTGTGAAGTACAGTACCTTGTTTTATTTTTTCCCTCATTATTTTTTATCTGTAGCCATACCTGAGCCCAACAAATCATGAAGCTCATATTTCTGCATGGCAGTTTTCTACACCAACTGATCATACTGGCACCAATTTAACTGATGTGTGCACCAACCCAGGGCCCATTGGTCACTCAGAATTTCCAAACAGAGAATCTCAACATTGTCAGGTAATATCTGGGAGCAACACTTTTTCTGAGTTAAATGAAGTCCACTTGAAAGTACTCAGTCTACTATTCAATCAGCTGACACTGGTGTCTTTCTTGTGAGATCTATGGAATCCACTGAAAATATAAAGTCACTGGAGGAGAACGTGAGGGTGCTAGAAAATTTATGGGGACCTTTGTTTAAGGAACTAATGATCTTGGTGGAGAAATAAAAGCTTAAACTGAATTTTGAGAAAATATATGAAGGTCAATACAAAAAGAAGAAAAATGATATGCGGAGAGAGTGGCAGTGAACGACATTGTTAATAACTGTGCTCCAGTGGAAGAAGTCATGGGTCTGTCTCACTTTGTCCACTGCCTGCTTCTGAGCCTGACCATGGACCTTTTCTTTAGCCCTCCTGGTTCTGCCCTCCGATGTTTTCCACCTTGACTTTGAAACCATTTTCTTCCCTGTGTTTTCCATCTTGATTTGGCATCAGAGGCATAGTTCCTGCGTACCTTACTGCTTATTGAAATTTTTTCAGTTTAAAGTCTGATCTCTGATCTTATTTTATTTTTTTTGGTACTGGGGATCGAACTCACAACCTCATGTTTGCCAGGAAGGCACTTACATTGCTGAGCTAAACCCCCCACCTCTGATCTCTGATTTTTTTTCCCCTAGGTAAAAATTTGATTTTGACTCATAGCTGATGGTGCTTGGCATGTTAGAGAACTGAAAACTATTTTATATGCTCATTTTTTATTTAGCTGAAGATTTAAACAAATGGTCTGGGAAATTTTGAATGTTTGTAAGAATGCACACAACTAGTTAATGGCAGTAATAACACTAGATAAAGTGCAGGTCTGCAGTCAGTTTAAAATGAATTTCTATTTATCTTGCTCCTCTTTTTAAAGTTTCGAACCAAAATTTAAGGTAACTGCCACCCTTAGCAATTAACACAACAATGCATTTGTATATATGGCCCCTCTCCTGCTTTTGGCTTCCTTTCTAAGGCACAAATGGTAGGAGACAGAAGCTGCCCTTCCTGTCTGGGCTCTCTTATCAGGCACCTAATTACCTGGGCCTTGGTACTTAATGTGCTTCATTCTTATGATGGATTAATGGGTGTTGCTCTCAAGTCAAACTAGAGTTTGTCTTCAGAGACAGTGTCTCCGATTTTAAGAGATTTAAAAGCTCTTTCTGAAGATATCTACTCTGTGTTTACTTGCTTTAGTGATCTGCTTTCACCTATAAGAGAGGGGTTAATAATGAGCTTATCTATGAAATAAAAAAAAAACTTTTGAATAGTTATTAAATTCTGGGAAAACATTCTATATTGCTTATCAAATTTACTATTTACAACAACCCTATGAAATAGGTGCTATATCCATGTCTGGGAACTGAACATTTGCACGATAATATAAATTTTCAAATGACATCATCTATTTAGTCAAAAGCATAGTAAAAGATTAAAAAAATCTAAATTTGTTAGACTCTAAAATCTATGCTCTTAGTAAGTACAAGGTATGCCTTTCTACAAAAAATACAGAGAATGTTTCTCATCATTAATTTTATCAACACTATAAGGTAGATATTGTTATACTCAATTTTGATATGAAGAAATTTGAGAATTAGACAAGAAATTGCAAGTTAATAAACTTGTTGAGAATATTATTGTTGTGGGATTTAAACCCAAGAATTGGATTCCAAGACCAATATATTTTACATTATACAATATTCAACTATTAAAATAATACTATTGGCATATACTTTTAGAATTCACATGGTACTTTTATGGTAATCACATTTCTAATCTTATCACACACTTTTATGATAAAAGAAAAAAGTAGAGCAAAAAAAAAAAAAGGGGGCATGTTACTCAACAAAAATACCTGGTGGAGGCAGAGACTGGATTTCAACAAATGCTTTTGAACTCCATATTTCTTGCTGCCAAATACTGACCTGTACAACAGACTAGTTAGAAAATTGGTAAGTCAGTAAATAGTGCAGGGAAAATGGAAGACTGCAAGCAGCTAATTGAAGGGTGGATTTTCTGATAGTTGACAGGCATGAAAGGAAGAAGCATTTAAACAGATGATGTTTTGAGTCCTGTATATTACTGCATGTAGCAGTCATCCCCACATGTATAGATCCTTTTTTGATAGTGAGAGGTGTAAAGAATTTCTAAGAAGACACTTACTATTTTTTCATGTTGAAAGATACAGACATATGAGTAAGAAATCATGTGAAGTCAGTGGAAATTTTTTTGTTTTAATTTTAAGGCAAATAAAAGGACAAAGCATTTTCTAATGAAAACTAAATTAGTTATTTAAGTACTATTAAGACAGTTTTATATTTATGTATTCTTTAAATGTAGTAATCTATTTCAAAATTTACTACGAGGCTATAGTAATCAAAACAGTATGGTATTAGCCTTAAATAAAAAGTACAGATGAACAAATTAAACAGAACAGTTAGCACAGAAATAATTAATCATTTACAGTCAGTTTATTTTTGACAAACATGCCAAGAATACTAATGTGGACAGATAGTCTCAATTAACAGTTCTGGGAAAGCCAGGTGAGGTGGTGCACACCTGTAATCCCAGTACTTGGGAGACAGAGGCAGAAGGATCACCACAAGTTTGAGGTCAGCCTGGGCAACATAGTGAGTTCAAGGCCACCCTAAACTAGCAAAATTGTGAAACCCCATCTCAAAAAAAAAAAAAAAAAAAAAAAAAAAAAAAAAAAAAAAAAAAAAAAAAAAAAAAAAAAAAAAAAAAAAAAAAAAAAAAAAAAAGAAAGTCTGGGAAAAATGATATACATGCCCCAAAATGAAACTCAATTCTTGTCGTATACTGTATAAAAATCAATACAAAATAGATTGAAGACTTAAACATAATATTTAGAAGTGTAAAACAATTAGAAGTAATCTAATATGCAAAAGATGATTAATAGGATTGGTTTCCTTGAAATTTCTTTTCATCTTCAGTAATCCTGTAAAAATTTTTTTCCAGATAGAACAAAATTTCATCAGTGATTGGTCTCTGTGGAAAATCTTCCTGGTTTGTCTCTTAGCTGGTGCAATAGCAACAGCAATTGGAGTACTCATAGTGTCCTTGGTGGCTAGTGTTAAAAATAATGAAGATGCTATTATTATAAAACTTCCTCAAAGCCAGGGGACTCCATCTACTACTCAAACAACCTCATCTACAAGTTCTAGACCTTCCACTGAAGGTTCAAACACATTAGCCACCACTAATGCCTTCACTACACCCAGCACTACAGTTGCAGGCAGTACCTTGAGTGAACTTACTACTACTATGAGTGCTTCCACTGAAGCTATAACCACACTGTCTCCCAGTCCTACCACCACTCAACCGACCACTGCAACAGCAGACATCACTTCAACTGCATCACCTACTACTACTGGTACTTCTACTCAAGCCACAAGCACATCAGTGACGACTGTCACCTCAACTGAAACATCTACAACAACAGCAGCCTCTACTTCAATTGAACCACCTAGTACCACTACTTCTGGAACATCCACTGCGCCTACCACCACCTTAGTTACAACCACTGCATCCACTCAAACATCCACTATGACAGCAGCCCCCACTACAACTGAACCAACTATTACTACTGTTGAAAGTTCCACTGTTCTTCCACCCACATCGGCTACCACTACGACCTTGACTCAAACATCCACTACAATAGCAATCCTGACTTCAACAGAACTACCTTCTCCTACTTATCCACCTACTACTGGATCATCCACTGCACCTACCACCACCTTAGCTACAACCACTGCATCTACTCAAGCATTCACTACAACAGCAGCCTTCACTTCAACTGAACTGCCTACTACTACTCCTGGAACTTCCACTGTTCTTCCAACCACATCAGCCACTAGTACTGCCTCAACTCAAACATCCACTATAACAGCCCCCACATCAATGGAATCACCTACTACCACGACTGCTGGTACTATCACTGCACCTGCAACCACATCAGCCACCACTGTGGCCTCAACTCAGACATCTGCTACAACAGCAGCCCCCACTTCAACTCAACCACCTACTACAATTGCTAGTACTTCCACTATTCCTGCAACCATACCACTTACCAGCAGTGCATCAACTGAAACATCCACTATAACAGCAGCCCCAACTTCAGCAGAACCACCTACTACTACGACTAACGGTACTTCCACTGTACCTACAATCACATGAGCCACCACTATGACCTCAACTCAAACATCTGCTACAATAGCAGCTCCCAGTTCAACTCAGCCACCTGTTATGATTGTTAGTACTTCCACTGCACCTGCAACCACATCAGCTACCACTAGGATATCAACTCCAATGCCCACTACAACAGCAGCCCTCACCTCAACTGAATCACTTTCCACTACTGATGTAACTTCCACTGAATCTATAACCATATCACCTAACACTATTGCCTCAACTCAGCTATCCACAATGGCAGCTCCTGCTTCAACTGAACCACCTAGTACCCCTGCCAGAACATCCCCTGAACCTGGAACTACATCAGCTACTACTGATTCCTCAACTCACACACCCAGTATGACAGCAGCTGCCACTTCAGTGGAAGCACATAGTAGTACTGCTGGAACTCACTGAACTTATAACCATATTGACTGTAATTAGTGTGTCTCCTCAACCCTCCACTCTGATAATAGATATCTCCTTAACTGAGTCACCTACTACTACTGCTGCCACCTCTATTGAACCTACAACCACATTGCTCACACCTATTGCCTCCATTTAACCCAGCTTTACAATAATATCACTGCTGTTACTGAACTTAGCACTGCTGCAAATGTCAGTAGTCTTTTGAAGCCACAAGAATATTGTCTACCACAACAGCACCAATCACTTACCTAAACTGACCACCATAATGACTGCCAGCACTTTCACCAAGGCTCACACTACCAAGGCCACCACTACTGATTCTACTGAATCCACACTCAGTGACTACTGCCATCCTACCTGAATTTTTTGCCAGGACAATCACTGTGACCAGCTCTATTGCACCTACATCTACTATCTTTCATTGAATTAAATCTGCCAAAACTGTAGTAGTTTTAACTGTAGTTTCTGTCACAACAAGAACAACCAATATTTCATTTAGCCTATAGCTACAACTACATAGTCTATTGCTTTTCCTGAACTAATTATCCCAACAGTATTCCTTTTATGTAATTGAAAACACACAAATACTTGTAACATTCCAGTTGAACTTCAGTACAACATGGATGCATCTTTTGCTGAAACTGCATGCTTGATATGTAGTCCTACTAAGCACCTTAAGTAAGCTACCACAACAGCACCCACTACTTAAACTGAACTTACTCTTTTCATGACTACTGGCAGTTCATCTACAACTGCCAGCACAACTGGGAGCACCATCTTTTAATCTGAACCTACCACTGTAACTCTGAGCTTCGGTTCTTCAATGGTGTCTTAGTTACTTTTCACTTGTTGCTGAGACAGAATACTTGATGCCCAAAATTAGGGAAGGAAAGGTTTATTTCTTACAGTTTCTTGGGAGTTTCAGTCCATACGTGGTTGGCTCTGAGGCAGTGTGGCATGGTAGGGCAGCCATTCATGGCGGCCACCAAACAGCAAGATGTGCCGGCAAGAGAGAAAAAGAGAAGGTGGAAGAGCAAGAGAGGGGAAGACCCACCTCCCTTACACTGTCTGTCGGCTCTGCCCCTGGGCGGGTGCAACACTCACTTCATCAATCCCAGCACTACACAACAAACCAATCACAAATGCCAGACTCAGCCCTTTCCAAATTAGATGAGGCCTTGGGGGGACACAGATCATCCAATTATCTCTTCAATTGTGCTCACAGCTGTAACTACTAGGTTCATATTAACTGAATCTATGAGCACCACAACTTTTACTCAAGCTCCTATCATGGGATTACAATAACATATTATTTGTACACCCAAAGGCCATATATCCAGCTGTAGATTAAACTACCAACACATAAATCACCAACTTTACCTGAAACATGAGTTATTCCCTTTTCTAATGAAACCACACAAATTAATTATCCTTTTAACAGACTCAGAAGACTCTAATACTGTTCTTCAACTATATTTACATTCCTCCACAATTACTACCTCTACACCAGTGATTGAATCTACTTGTTTCATCTGCAAGCAGCACTGCCATCATCTCTGCTAAAAATAAAATCAACACACATGCTAACTCAAGGGACTTTCCAATGCAACATCAGGAAACTTACAATCTCCATAAACCATTATTCATTTATTAAGAGAAAATGCAACCACTTCTATATAATTTACCATCAAAACACTAACAGCATTTCCATTATCCATTCAAATGAGTCCATTAGCCACAGCAACCACATCATATCAACAACATATGCTACCAAAATTTCATAATAGCTACTGATGCTCCAATTGATCACCTAGTGATACTGGCATTTCTACTGCAATGTCACTCTCACAGTGCTATCAATTGTACTGTATGTAGTCAATAACATTCAAAACTTCACAGAATCTTTCACTATCTTACCACTGGACTCTAAGCACTATAGTTTCTATTGGTGTGATATTCAGAGTCATGCACTACTTACTCATAAATCAAAAGCTATCAATCTAGTAAACCGTACTACATTCTCCTTTGACAGAACTGATTTCATAATGACTTTATCCATTGCTTCTGTAATTAGGATACCTGAAAATTGTATTCTAATATCTGCTTGTATCATTCCCCTACCAGATCTACTATCAGTATCATAAGTGATTCTGTGACCAATACAGCATGGAAAAGAAAAACTACTGACATATATCAAAATGTATTTTCTAGCTGCTTATTCTTATTTTGAGTAGTACTAATTATTATGTCATCTAACTAATGCTTCATTAATTTTCTTTTTTTTCTTTTTTTTTATTTAAGAGAAAATAGATACAGAAGCTAGAAATAAAAGTCAAAAAAAGACAGACAAACAACAACAACAGATCTGATACGATAACATTGTAGGTTTACACACTGAGGTGGTTGAAGTTTGGCAGTAGTTACAATATTGCATATCATTACCTTCCTAGTGGTTGGGGATATTGACAGATATAGACATGTAAGATTCATCAATTCAGGTATATTAACTTTTCTTTTTCAATAGCTATTGTATTTAACAATATGGTTTTTTTAACTGTCTTATTTATGAATATTTATAAATTTATGTCTTTTTCCTTTTCTCTTCCTTCTTTTCCCCTTAGAATACCTCTTGTTATCATTGAAATAACTACCCATAACATCAGATCTAATATAACCAAGCGAAATAGTTCAGAGTGAAACCAATAAAGCATAAAAGTATGATCATACATAAAAGAAACAGAAAACTAAAGAGATCAGCAAACAACAACAACATATCCAATACTGTAAAATTGTAGGTTTA
>RJWM01035975.1:0-18496 GCA_004363535.1 Dasyprocta punctata | reverse complement strand
ATCTGATGGCATGAACAGCTATTTGAAAGATAACAGGACATACTATGGTAGGCATCTTGGATTTACTAGTGGCTTACTTTGAAGTCCTTTATTGCATCCATTGTTTTGCTTTTATTGTTTCTGTTCTATTGTGTTCTGTTTGATTTTTACTATGTATCTGCAGTAGTCTCAAGGCAACAAAAGGTATTATGATAACTATTGTTGGTTTTGTAAGATTTTGAAGTCCTGTATCACTTATACTGTTTTGTTTTGCTTTGTTTTGTTTTGTTTTTGCAGCACTGGGGATCGAACTCACAGCCTCATGCCTGCCAGACAGGCGCTTAAGTCACTGAGCCAAACTCCCAGCCCTAGTTTTTGAGGCAAGGTCACACTGGGTAGCTCCAGCTGGCCTTACACTCACCTTGTAGCCCAAGCCAGCCTTGAACTCACTCTGCCATCATGCGTGGGGGCAGGGAAGAATTCTTAAGGCAAGCCCAGGGTCAGCATCAAAGTTGTCCTGCAGCCTGGGGGCAGAGGGAGAATTCTTGAAAGTGGGTTTGGGTTTGGAAAACGGGGGAAATTTGTGTGGCTGCCTGCAGGTGGTGACTCATGCAGGAAGAAAACTGCATAAACATTCAGGCTTTTTGGATAGTGGTCCCATGTGAACCACGTGTGCATTCTCTTGTTGGATTATTTGATCTGACTTCCTCCTGGATTTGGAGGGATGTGTGTTTTTCTTGTTGTTGCTTCTATTTTGTTGATATTTATAACCTTTCCCTCTTCTCCCTATTTCATTTCAACTCAAACTTTCATAGTAATACTGTTTTCTTTTTTTTCTTGCTTGTTTCTCCCAATTTAAAAATCTTTCAAGTTTTTAGTTTGCTATATTCTGCTTTTTCTCAGTCACTCCTATTTTCTCTTGTATCAACCTTTTGTCCTTTCAAGTCTATTTGTTTTTCTCTTATCTTACATAGACCCTATCTTCCCTCATCTCTTTCCACTTTACAGGTGCACAAGTATGTCAACGGGTTCTGACTGCCTTGTATCTTTTTCTCAAAGTATATTTCCCTCCTCCACTATCTCCTCATCACCCCCATAGATATCTTCTTAAAAATCCCAACGCAATCCTTCTGTCCAACTAAATGACTGCCTGCAAAATCTGACCCCATATCAAATTTTTTCCACCTATCATTATTTTTCCTGTCTGCCTCTCTCCCTACTAACTTACACTCCTTTTTCACCCATCCCTCCATCTCTTCCCTCCAATTCTCTTTTGACATCACAGAATAACTGCTAATAACTATTGAAAATAGAGTTCAAAGGGTATTGAGAGAGGGTGAAAGTGTAAATGCAAGGTTTATCACATATAAGTGAGTGTGATCAGATCTGTGGATGCTGTTGTAACCAGAAGTAATTCTTTCCTCAAAATACAGGAACAAAGTCCAAGCCACTCAAATTAAATAACTGAAGGGGTAAATACTATCTGTGGACAAATAAAGTTGAAAATGTATAACCAGAAGGCAGAATCTCACCAAGAAGATATTCATATCAATAACAACCTCCCCTCACTACTACCTTCAGCACCAAAAAATGAAAACAAAACAAAACAAATGATGACAAATACAAATATTTAAATGACAAATATATATATATTTATATGACAAATATATATGCCATATATATTTATATGACATATATGAGACAAATATATATATTTATATGACTATATATTTATATGACAAATATATATATATGGAAAAACAAGGCAACAAAAGATCCCCAAGGTCTCCCAACTGTCCCAAGACAGATCCAGGGGCATCAATGGAAAGGAAAGTGACCACCAGGTATGAGAGCTTTGTGAACTGATTAAAGAAGAGATAAAGAAACTTGGTGAGTTCAAAGAGGACATGGCCCAAAAGTTTATGAAATTGTCATACAAAATGATCAATGTGTATTTGAAGAAAACAAAAAATTTGGAAGAGTTGACTAAAGCTATTGAAAACATGAATGACAAATTTATCAATGATATAGAATCTCTGAAAAGGTATCAGTCAAAAATAGCAGATACAAAAGTTGTATAGAGTTCATAATTTGCAGAAGTGACTGATACAAAGACAGGATTTCTAAAATGGAGGAGAGGAGGATGGGAGACAACATGGCTGAATAGAGGAGGAGCCTCATCCAGAGCTACTCAGAGAAATTAAACTAAAAACAGGTAATTGGAAGGGGAAGACATAAACTCTAAGACCAAAATCAGTCTGAAATCAGAGACTCATAGCTCAAGCAAAACATAGATAAAAGGCTTAGTAAAACAGCCAGCCAGCCCACCCAGCTGCCAGTGGGTTGCCAGATTGGGACCACTGCCCACCATACTTGGAATCTTAAAAGAAGAAAAATAGTGCAACCAAATCAAACCATACAGGATAGTATTGGGATATTAGGTCCCCTGCCTTCCTGCTTCCTCCATACAGAGGATGCTACAGCCATGCTGTAAATTCTACCTACAAACAGCAGTGAGTGTATTGCTTCTTTCCTGATGATTGGCTAGTTTTTCTTTTTTCTTTTCCTTCTTCTTTTTCTTTTCCTTTCTTTTCTTTTTTCTTTTCTTCCCTTTCATGTTGTGCACTGGAGCACTAACTGGAACATCTAGGAACAAGATTAAATACTACAGGGGTGTGTAGTAAATGGAACAGCTAACACCTTCCCCATGACCTGTGGTTAGAGAGGCATGGGGAATTAAACAGCCTTGCACCTTGAGACTGTCCCCACCGTGGGGGCAGAAGCAGAAAGGCACCCCACAGCACACCCACCTTGCAATAAAGTTACAGACTACAGCAGAGGTGGGTCGTAGTGGGGGTAGTGATGGACCTTGTAAAGCAATGAGTAGGAAGTTAGCACTGCCCCCTCAGGAGGGGAGAGAGAATTGGGACTGAACAGCTGTGAATGGAAACATCAGAAACAGAGAACCACACAGCATCCCACCCCACCCTGCAACAAAGGCCCTGAGAAGACAGACTTGCCAGTGGAGGAGGAACCCAGAAGGCTGAGCAAGGACCAGGAGGAGCCAATGGTGCTTGGGACTAGGAACAGTTCCCTGAAAGCAGCACAGCAATGGGGAGAGAAACAGGAAAACATCCCTGAAAAACAGACCTAGAGAGGCCTTAATACTTGCAATAAAGCTACAAACTACAAAAACTCACAAGGATCAACACAGAAAACAAAAACTTTTAAAATAGAATATGACAGATTGCAAAAGCAAGAAGCAACCTCAGACCGCTAGTCTACCCAGAACAAAAACAGGAGTCAACAAAATAGAGGAAAATGGGAGATAAATGCCTGAAAGTTCTGAAATGATAGCAACCAAAGTAAAGAAACAAGTTCATGAGACTAAAGAGGAAATCAAATCAGAAATAATTGCTCAGGTAAAAAAGAAATGATCATAATCATAAAGGAATTGTTCAGCAAATCTAGAGTAGAGATAGAAAAATAAAGGACCATACGAAAATGATGGAAACCATGAGTGATCAATATTGGAAAGAAATAGAATGCACAAAATAGATTCAAACAGATATTCAGGAAATTAAAGATTCAATTGCATGTTGGCAACACTGCTTGAATAAAATGGAAGATAGACTTTTGGACCTTGAAGGCAGGATTGCAGCTATCAATCGTGAAAGACCTTTTGTTTTTATTTTTTGATTTTTTTATTTTAAAGATAGTAAAATCCAACAAAGCATAACAGAACAAAGTCAATCAAAACAAAGCAGTAGAATTGGTACAGAACTTTAAAGAGCAATACTATGAAAACAATAGCTACTATAGTATATCTTGTTATTTTCAGAATAGTTGACCATTCCATCAGGTATAGTAAAATCAAACCAAAACCAAAACACAATAAAACCAATAAAAACAGAATATGAAATAAAGCAAAAAAAAATTAATCAGAATAAAGCACAACAATGAGAACAATATTGGGCTTCAAAGACAAGACAGAAGAGAATCCCCCATATTTGCTGCATTGCATACTGTCATCTTCCCAAGAGATGCTCAGACTGCCAGCTCCAGGCCTGCAAAATCAACCAAACAATACAAGCATTTAGTTACTTTATGTACCTTAGTTGCTATCAACTTAGCTGGTCCTCCGAACCAGCAGGTTGCTTACAGGGGTTAGGGGGTGTCCTTGGTTTGTGTCCTTGATTCTTAGCCTGCGTGTCAGTAGGCAGACAGGAGGCACATCTTTCTCTTTCAGGAGTCTGTGCCAGTCATGCACTCCCAGGAAGGCAGGCCAGTTGTCTTTTGGTTGGAGCCTCTCTGACCCAGTGTGGTGGGTTCTTGAGAGGCATATCTAGGAAAGACCTTTTAAAAATAACAAAAGATCAGCAAATATCAATTCAGCAGCTACAAGAGGATGCAAAGCAAAGAAAAATAACATAAGATGGCATTGGTATCAATGAAAAAGCAGGCATCAACACAGATGACATGAAAACACAATTTGCAAAAGTAGTAGCAGAAAATTTCCCAAGCATGGGGAAAGAATCTGACATACCAATATGTGAGGCATATAGAACTCCAATTAGCCATAACAAAAATAAATCTACACGCAGACATATAATAATCAAGATCCCAGAAATTCGGCACAAGAACAGGACATTAAAAACCGTTAGAGAAAAGAAACAGATCACCTATAAAAGAAAGCCCATCAGAATCATGGGAGACTTCTCAACAGAAACCCTCAAGTCAAGAAGAGCCTGGAGTGAAGTATTTCAAGTCCTGAAAGACAGCAACTTCCAGTCCAGACTGATGTGTCCTGCAAAACTATCTCTCAAAATGAATGCAGAAATAAGATATTTCAATTACAAAGAATAACTGAAGAAATTCATGATTACCAAACCATCACTACAAAGGGTACTGAAAGATATTCTAGACAGAGATAAAAATGACCAGAATTTCCAAACAACAACAAAGAGAAACAACCAGGCAGATCAAGAAATTAAACAGAGGGAAAGAGCAGGGAATCAACAATAGGAAAATAACATGAAAAGGTAAGCCAATACACATCAGTTATAGACATCAATGTAAATTGCCTCAATTCACCAATTAAAGGAAATAGACTGGCAGAATGGATCTAGAAACAGGATCCAGCAATATGCTGCACACAAGAAGCACATTTATCTCAAAAAGAAACTCATAGACTGAAAGTCAAAGGATAGAAAACAACATTCCAGGCAACAGGAACCCAGAAAAAATTAGGGGTAGGCATTCTGTTTGTAGACAACATGAACTTCAAACCAAAAATGATCAAAAGAGATAAAGAAGATCACTATATACGAGTTAGGGGAAAAATTCAAGAGAAAGAGATAACAATCACAAATGTATATGCACCAAATATGGGAGCACCCAACTATGTAAGACAAATATTAATAGACATGAAAAATCAAATATGCAATGACACAGCTGTAATGGTGGAACTTAATACCCCATTGTCACAAAGAGACAGATCAACCAGACAAAAAGTCAGCAAAGAAATATCAGAATGGAATCAAATCTGTGAACAAATGGACTTAATAGACGTTTACAGAGTGTTCCACCCAACATCAGAATACATATTCTTCTCAGCTACACATAGGATGTTCTGTAAAATAGACCATATACTAGCTGCCTGAACATGCTTAAGTAAACACAAAGGAATTAAATTGACCGATGCATGTTATCTGACTATAGTGCAATGAAATTGGAAATTAATGGCAAAAGAAATTGCAAGAACTTCATAAACACATTGAAGTTAAATAATGCCCTCCTGAGAAACCAATGAATCACAGATGAAATTAAAGAAGAAATTAAACAATATCTACAATTAAATGAAAATGCAGATATGACATACCAGAACCTGTGGGACACAATGAAAGCAGTCTTAAGAGGGAAATATATGGCAGTGAACTCTCACATCAGGAAAACAGAATGAGCACAAATAAACAACCTAATGTTGCACCTCAAGTTTCTAGCAAAAGAAGGCAAGTCAAGGCCAAAGCTCACAGAAGGGAGGAAATTATAAAGATCATAGAAGAAATTAATGCAATTGAGGCTAGGAAAGCAACACAAAGAATTAATGAATTGAAGAGTTGGTTCTTTGAAAGAATAAATAAAATTGACAAACTCTTATCCAACCTTATCAGGAAAAGGAAAGAAAAAATGCAAATTCATGCAATGAGGAATGAAAAAGGTGAAATCATTACAGATTCCGTGGAAATTCAGAAAATCATCAGTACCAAAATCTTTACTCACATAGGCTGAAAACATAGACGGAATGGACAGATTCCTAGATATGTATGAATTACCAAGGCTGAATCAAGAAGATATAAAAATTTTGAGTAACCCAGTATCAGTTACTGAAATTGAAAGCATAATTAAAAACTTACCAATGAAGAAAAGCTCAGGCCCTGATGGATTCACTGTTGAATTCTACAAGAAATTTAGAGATTTAATGCTGATACTCCTCAAACTCTTTAATGAAATGGAAAGGGAAGCATTTCTCCCTAATTCATTCTTGGAGGCAAGTATTACTCTGATACCAAAACCAGAGAAAGACGCAGCTAAAAAGGAGAACTACAGGCCAATCTCCCTAATGAACATAGATGCAAAAATTCTCAATAAAATACTAGCAAATAGAATGCAGAAAATCATCAAGAAGATTATACACCATGACCAAGTGGGATTCAGAGATGGTTTGACATATGCAAATCAATAAATGTAATACACCATATCAACAGAGCCAAAGCTAAAATTCACATGATCATCTCAATAGATGTGGAAAAGTTTTTGACAAAGTCTAGCACCCATTCAAAATAAAGAAAGCCTACAGAAAATTGGAATAGCTGGTCTCTACCTCTATCTGATAAAAGCCATCTATGAGGGCTGGGAACTTAGGTCAGTGGCATAAGTGCCTGTTTGGCAGGCATGAGGTTGTGAGTTCGATCCCCGGTACCCCTGCAAAAACCAAAACAAACAAACAAACAAAGGCCATCTATGACAAACCACCTATGAAAACTTTCAATTTGAAATCAGGAAAAAGATAAGGATGTCCACTATCACCACCCCTAGTCAATATAGTTCTGGAAATATTATCCAGAGCAATTAGATGAGAGAGAAATAAAAGGAATAAGCATAGGAAAGGAAGACATTAAAACATCATTATTTGCAGATGACATGATACTCTACATAGCAGACCCCAAAAACTCCACCAAAAGACTACTAGAGTTAATGAGGAAATTCAGCAACATAACTGGATACAAAATCAGCAATCAATAATCAATAGCATTCTTGCACACAAACTCACTTAGAGAGAAATTATGGCAATAACACCTTTCACAATGACATCCAAAAATGCAATACTTAGGAATCAATCTAACAAAGCATGTACAAGATCTATATATTGAAAACTACAGTACTCTGAAAAAGGAGATTGAAGAGGATATTAGACAATGGAAAGATATCCCTTGCTCTTGGGTAGGAAGAACCAACATAGTGAAAACAACCATACTCCCAAAACTGTTAAACGGATTTAATGCAATTCCACTCAAAATACTATTTGCATGCCTCACAGATTTAGAGAAAACATTCCTAAAATTCACCTGGAAATAGAAGAAGCCTAGAATTGAAAAGGCAATCCTGGGCAACAAAGATAAGGGAGGAGGCATCACAGTCCCAGACTTGAAATTTATACTACAAAGCTACTGTGATAAAATCAGTACGGTATTGGCAAAAAAAAGAGACCTGAGGACCAGTGGAACAGATTAGAAGATGCAGACACAGCTACAAATACACTAGGCACCTTATGTCTAACAAAGGGGCCAAACATGTTCTCTGGAACAAAGATAGCCTCTTTAATAAATGATGCTGGAAAAGTTGACTTCCACAAGCCAAAGACTAAAACTAGACATATGTTTATCACCATGCACTAAGCTAAACTCAAAATATATCAAAGCTCTAAATATTGAAATGGAAACACTGAATATACTGGAATGCAAGATAAGTAGAAATCTTGAAGACGTAGGGATAGGCAGAGAATTCATGAACAAAACACAGACTGCACGAGACATGCTTCAAAAACTCAACAACTGGGATCTCATCTTACTAAAAAGCTTTTGCAAATCAAAAGTAATCACCAAAAGAGTGAAAAGAAAACCCACAGAATGGGGAAAAAATTTAGCCAGCTGTCCCTCAGACAAAGGCCTTCTTTCTAGAGCATATAAAGAATTGAAAGACATCAGGCCCCCTAAATTCAAAAAGCCAATCCAAAAATGGGCATCTGAGATGAATATGCACTTCTCAGATGAAGAAATACAAACAGCAAATAAATACATGAAAAAATTTTACATCACCGGTCATTAGAGAGATGCAAATTAAAACACTGAGATTCCATCTCACCCTGGAAAGAATGGCTATCATAAAGAAATCAGCCAATAACAAATGCTGGAGAGGCTGTGAGGAAAAACAAACCCTTCTCCACTGTTGATGGGAGTGCAGACTGGTACAGTGTGGATATTCCTCAAAACCTAGGATTGGCTCACATTCCAGAGGCTTTGAACTCCTTGCAGCCAGATGCAAGGTCCTGGTGGTGCCACACTCTGGGATGTGCTCCACCTAGCTGCCTGGGTCCCAGAGATTCTGACTCCAACCCAGTAAGGTGGTAGGTCCAGTGACACACTCCAGGAGTGAGCCCTCACTAGCTGTACAGAGGACCCAGCTCTACCCTGCCCAGTGTCTCAGTGCAATCCATCAGGGGAATGCCCAGCCAGCCTGGAAGGACACAGAGGTACTGAGCCCTGCCCAGCCCAGCCCAGCCCAGCCCAGAGCCATAGAACTGCTCATCAGGGAGTGGCCAGCATAGCTGCAGGGTCTTAGAGAATTTGAGTTCTACCCTTTAGAGCACAAGGCATGAGCTCCATTATTTAGGGTTGCGGCTGCGCAGCAGGTCCTAGAGGTTGCGAACCCTGCCCAACGAGGAGCAAGGCCCCGGCACTATATACCTGGGACTTGCCCAGGCTTGCCACACTCTCCAGAGGCTCTGAACTCCTTGTAGCCAGACTCAAGGTCCTGGTGGTGCCACACTCCGGGGTGTGATCCGTCTTGCCACCTGGGTCCTGGAGATTCTGAACTCAACCCAGCCAGGTTGAAGGTCCAGTGACACAACCCAGGGCTGCATCTTTGCTAGCCACCTGGGTTGTGGGGGTTCTGAATGCTACGCAGCCAGGTTCTAGGCCCTGGTAACAAGTTCCAGGGGTGTGACCCTGCTAGCTACAGGGAGGATACAAACTTTGTCCAGCCCATCACCCCAGAGCAACCCAAAAGAGTACATCAGGGGAACATGTGACCAGCCTCACATATCACAGAACACAAGGGTCCAGCACCGTAATCTGGGGGAGTGCCCTAGTTAGCCATGGGCATGTTGGAGGATTGAAGCTCTACCCAGCACAGTGTTTCAGTGCAATTCATCAGGATACTGCCTGCCGAGGCACACAGGACCCAGAAGAAAATGACAAAATGAAAGAGCAAGAGGCCATCTCAATTGCCCAGCCCACTGAGAACAAAGCCAAGAGACACTGAAATGGGAGACACGCAGTCACACAACTGAGCTTTCTGAAATGATAGCAAATGAAGTAAAGAAACAACTCCATGAAGCTATAGAGAAACTCAAATAAGAAATAATCTCAGCTAAAAAATGAAATGGCAATCATTATGAAAGAAATGCTGTGTGTATCTAAAGAAGATCAAGATAAAAAAATAGAAGAACATAAGAAAATGATGGAAACTTTGAACAATATAAGACACAAATAGAATGCATGAAACAGATTCAAAGGGAAATTCAGGAAATGAAAAATTCCATTAAAAGCTGGCAAAACCACTTGAATTAAGCTGAAGATAGAATATCAGACCTTGAAGACAGCATGGAAGCTTATGATCATGAAAGAAAAGATCCCTTAAAAATAACAAGAAACCAAGAAACAACAATTCAAAGCTGCAAGATGATGCCAAGAGAAATAACATAAGATTAATAGGCATCAATGAAAAAGCAGGGGTCAATACTAATGATCTGTGAAGATTATTTGCAGAAATAATAGCAGAAAATTTTCCAAACATGGGAAGAGAATCTGATGTACAGGTAAGTGAGGCATACAGAACCTCAATTAACCATAATCAAAATAAATCTTCACCCAGACATATAATAATTAGGTTATCAGAAATACAGCACAAGAACAAAATACTAAAAGCTGTCAGAGAAAAGAAACAGATCACCTGTGAAGGAAAGCCTATCAAAATCATGGCAGACTTCTCAACACAAACCTTTAAGTCAAGATTAGCTTGGAGTGAAGTATTCCAAATCCTGAAAGAAAACAACTTTCAACCCAGATTGATGTATGCTGCAAAACTATCTTTAAACATTGATGGAGAAATAAAATACTTCCATCACAAAGAACAACTGAAGAAATTTATGGCCACCAAACCAACACTACAAAGAGCACTGAAAGACACTAGAAAGAGACAAAGATTGCTACAATCCTAAGAAAAACAACAAAAGGAAACCACTAAGCAGGGCAAACAATTAAACAGAAAATGTAGAAAACCAACAACAGAAAGATATCATGACAGGGATGAGTCAGTACATATCAATTATATCAATCAATGTAAATGGTCTCAACTCACCAATAAAAAGAAACAGATTGGCAGAGTGGGTTAAGAAACAATCCAACAATATACTGTGTACAAGAAACACATTTCACTCAAAAGGAAACTCACAGACTAAAAATCAAAGGCTGGAAAACAGTACTCCATGCAACAGGAACCCAGAAAAAAGCAGTGGTAGCTATTATGTTTGCTTGTGAACTTCAAACCAAGCATGATCAAAAGAGAGAAAGAAGGTCACTACATACTTGTTAGGGGAAAACTTCAGAGGAAGAGATTACAATCATTAATATATATGCATCGAATATGGGAAGCACCCAACCATGTAAGACAATTCTTAATAGACATGAAAAACTAAATAAACAATAATACAATTATAACGGGGGATCTTCACACCCCATTGCCACAAAGAGACAGATCAACCAAACAAAAAATCAGCAAAGAAATAACAGAACTGAATCAAACTTATAAACAAGTGGACCTAGTAGATGTGTACTGAGTGCTCCACCCAACAACATCAGAATACACATTCTTCTCAGCTGCACATGGGTCATTCTCTAAAATAGATTATACATTGGTCCACAGAACATGCTTAAGTAAATGCAAAGGAACTGAAATAATTCCAAGCATATTATCTGACCATAGCACAATAAAATTGGAAATGAATGACTAAAAACCCGCAAGAACCCCCGAAACACATGGAAATTAAATAATACTCTCCTAAACAATCAATGGGTCACAGAAGAAATTAAACAATATCTACAATTGAATGAAAATGCAAATACAAATTACCAGAACCTGTGGGACACAATGAAAGCAGTCCTCAGAGGGAAATTTATAGCACTAAACACCCACATCAGAAAAATGGAAAGAACACACATAAACAACCTAATGCTGCACCTCAAACTTCTAGAAAAAGAAGAGCAAGTCAAATCCAAAGCCCAAAGAAGGGAGGAAATTATAAAGATCAGAGCAGAAATTAATGCAGTTGAAACTAAGAAAACAATACAAAGAATTAATGAATTGAAGAGTTGGTTCTTTGAAAGAGTGAATAAAATTGATAAACCCCTAGCCAACCTTATCAAAAAGAGGAAAGAAAAAACTCAGATTCATGCAATAAGAAACGAAAAGGGTGAAATCACTACAGACCCTATGGAAATACAGAAGATCATCAACACCTACTTCGAAAACCTTTACTCACGTAGATTTGACAACACAGAAGAAATGGACAGATTCCTAGAAACCTAGGAATTACCAAAGCTGAATCAAGAAGATGTAAAACTGCTGAATAAGCCAATTTCAGTTAATGAAATTGAAAATGTAATTAGAACCTTACCAACAAAGAAAAGCCCAGGTCTTGACAGATTCACTGCTGAATTCTACAAGAAATTTAGGCAAGATGTAATACCAACACTCCTTAAACTCTTTAATGAATTTGAGAGGGAAGTAAGTCTCCCTAACTCATTCCTGGAAGCAAGTATTACCCTAATACCAAAACCAGAGAAAGACCCAACTGAGAAAGAAAATTACAGGCCAATCTCCCTAATAAACATAGATGCAAAAATCTTCAGTAAAATACTGGCAAATAGAATACAGCAAGTTATCAGGAATATTATACACCATTATCAAATGGGATTCATCCCAGGAACACAGGGATAGTTCAACATACACAAATCAATAAATGTAATACACCATATCAACAGGGTCAAAGATAAGAATCACATGATCATCTCAATAGATACAGAAAAAGCTTTTGACAAAATCCAACACTCATTTATGATAAAAACCCTACAGAAAATCGGAATAGATGGTCTCTACCTCAACCTGATAAAAGCCATATATCATAAACCAACAGCCAACATCTTACTAAATGGACAAAACCTGAAAACTTTCAACCTAAAATCAGGAATAAGACAAGGATGTCCATTATCACCACTCCTATTCAATATAGTTCTGGAAATATTAGCCAGAGCAATTAGGCAAGAGAAAGAAATAAAGGGAATAAGGATAGGAAAGGAAGAAGTAAAATTATCACTCTTTGCAGATGATATGATACTCTACATAGAAGACCCCCAAAAGCCCATTGAAAGATTTCTAGATGTAATAACCAAATTCAGTAATGTTGCTGGATACAAGGTGAACACTTAAAAATCAATAGCATCCCTGTACACAAACAACGAAGTCACTGAGAGAGAATAAGGGAAATCACACCCTTCACTATAACATGCAATAAAATGAAATACTTAGGAGTAAATCTAACAAAGGAAGTAAAAGATCTATACAGTGAATATTACATTACTCTGAAAAAGGTAATCGAAAAGGATTTTAGAAAATGGAAAGATATTTCCTGTTCATGAATAGGAAGAACAAACATCATGAAAATGGCCATTCTCCCAGAATTGTTATACAGATTTAATGCAATCCCAATCAAAATACCACTTGCCTACCTCACAGAGCTAGAGAAAGCATTCGTGAAATTCATCTGGAACTAGAAGAGGCCTAGAATAGCAAAGGCAATTCTGGGCAACAAAAGTAAGGCAGGAGGCATCACAATCCCTGATTTGAAACTGTATTACAAAGCTACAGTGATAAAATCAACATGGTTCTGGAACCAAAACAGACTTGAAGATCAATGGAATAGATTAAAAGATAACAGCAACAACTACAAATACACTTATCCACCTCATCTTTGACAAAGGAGGTGAACATGTACATTGGAAGAAAGATAGCCTCTTTAACAAATGGTGCTGGAAAAACTGGCTTTCCATATGCTGTAAACTAAAACTAGATCCATGTCTATCACCATACACTAAAATGAAGTCAAAATGGGTCAAAGATCTGAATATTAAAACAGACACTAAACTTGCTGGAAGACAAAGTAGGTAAAGATTTTGATGACATAGGAGTAGGCAGAGAGTTCATGAACAAAAATCAAACTGCAAGGGAAACACTTCCCAGAATCAACAACTGGGATCTCATCTTACTAAAAAGTTTTTGCTTGTCAAAGGAAATCTCCAACAGAGTGAAAAGAAAACCCACGAACTGGGAAAGTGTCTAAGCCAATTGTCCATCAGACAAAGGACTTCTATCTAAAACATATATAGAATTAAAAGAAATCAGGCCCCTAAAATTCAAGGATAAAAAAATCTAAGCAGTAAAACAGAAACAATGAACCCACTGGAAGATAAAATAAGTGAAATTCTTGAAGTTATAGGTAGGTGTAAGCAAGGATTTGTGAACAGAACTCCAATTGCCAAAGAAATAATAGCAAGAACCAAAGAATGGGATTGTATCAAACTAAAAAACCACAGCTAAAGAAATATCCTACATAATGGGAAAAATATTTTGCCAGCTATTCCTTAGACAGAGGATTAATATCTAGAATATATAAAGAACTCAACAAGTTAGACCCCTTCCCCCTCAAAAGACTCATAGAAAGACAGCAACTGAAATGAATACACTTCTCAGAAGAAAGAAAAATGGCCAATAAATACAGGAAAAAATGTTCAGCATTTCTGAGTATTAGAGAAACGCAAATTAAAACAACACTGAGATTTCATCCTACTCTAGAAAAAAGACTATCAGCATGAAATCGTGCTGGGTGTTGTGGCACACACCTGTAATCTGGGCACTTGGGAGACTGAGGCAGGGGGATTGCTGCAGGAGAGGTCAGCCTGGGCTACGTGGTGAGCTCAAGGCCAGCCTGAACTGCTAGGGTGATACTGTCTCAAAAGAAAGAAAGGAAGAAATAAAAGAAAGAAAGAAAGAAAGAAAGAAAGAAAGAAAGAAAGAAAGAAAGAAAGAAAGAAAGAAAGAAAATTGAAATCAAAATAATAACAAATGCTAGTGAGGCTATAGGGGAAAAGGAACCCTTCTACATCACTGGTGGGAATGTAAACTAGTATGACCACTATGGAAATTAGTATCGAGATTTCTCAAAAAATTAAAACTTAAAATTCCATTTACCCCAGCTATTCCCCTTTGAGTATCTTCCCCAAAGAGTTAAAGACATATTACAGGTGTACACTCATAGCTATGTTTATGGGAGCAAAAATCAGAATAGCTAAACGTTAGAAGTAGCCTATATGTCTGTCAACAAATGAATGGGTAATGAAAGTATAATATTTATACACCATGGAGTAATGCCTTGTCATCAATAAGGATAAACTTTAGACATTTATAAGAAAATGGATATACCTGCAAAATATAATGTTATGTGAAATAAATCAGATATGTAAGTTTAAATACCACATAGTGTCTCTCATTTGAGTAAGGTAAAGTGCAAATGAAGATCAGAATGGAGGATTGCTAGAAGGGAACAGGGAGATGGATCTTTTTCAAACAGGAAGGCACCAAGAGACCAAGGACAAGGGGAGGTTGGAGTGAGGAAGGGGAAGTAAAATGATGCACGATGTGCCATGCACATGTACCAAATGCTCACAATGAATGTAAACATTATGTGTCAGAAACGTGAACTAAAAACATAATAACAATAACTACGACAATGGGGAAAGGGAATCTAGAGATGGAAGGAGTGAAGTGGGTGGGGAGTGGAAAGGGAATAAAAAAGAATCACACCGTGTTATGTAGATGTACCTATAATACTTCCTAAGATGAATGTGAGCCCCATGTGCTGCAAACGTTTACAATAAAGTAAAATAAAAGACTGATGTGATTTAAAATAAGCTAAGTGCAGGCACACAGAAAGCACTGTTTGTGTTTGGCTATTATTATCTCATTTAGTTTTTTAAAATCATTATTTAAAGGTAATAAGTTTTTCAGTTTCCTTATTTTCAAATATTGAGAACAGTGTAATATGTTTTGAAATCCAAATACGTAATATTTTTCTATAGTTAAAACTGTTCTTCAAAAATTTTTAATTTAAAATTTAAGGGGAGGGCATAGGGAGGTAGGGGGAACAAAAATGATCATGAGTCAATATGCGCGTGTGCCAAGTCCCCAAGATGAATGCAGTTATTTGTGTATTGCAAACATATACTAATAAAAATTTTTTAAAAACACTTGATCATGAAAGTTTGAAAACAAAAATTAAAAGATGAAAAGCTTAATAAAAAAATTAAAATGAAAAAGACCCTATTTCTAATCCTTCATTTACATGTACAGGAAGCCAAAAAGAGGTTTTTCACAGGACAGTTTATACGTGGCATGATGCCAAGGGAGTGTTTGGCAGGATGACTTTCCCAATGCCTCATTTGCATAAAAGAGAGATAACGCAGGAATTCTGGATACAAACGACCCTTCTCCCTTATTTTCAGAGTGGCTGTTAGTCTTTTCGCCAGCTCGCTCTCACTCTGTAAAGCGTACTTCTTTGTTGCTATAAGTAAATGTACACTTTCACAGACCTTTCTATTTGTGCTGTTCAATTCCTTGTTCAGGACACCAAATACCTGGAAAAAGACCCATTGGGGATCCCATCTGCTAACACTGGGAGAGGGGGGAAAAAAAGGAAACAGAAAAAAGAACCCTCCTGCCCAAGCCTCAGAAGAGCAGTTATGGGAATTCTGAAATGTGTGCATCTGTTTGTCCAGAAAGCACTCTTGGATTAAGCCAGGGCATTGAGTTACATGTACTTTGGCACGCTAATCTATAGTAAGGACTATTCTTAGAACATCTCTGGTTAAGTTGTTGCTGCGTTTCCTGAAGGACATTATTGGAATTGTTGTTTACTATATTTTACAGCATTAAATATCTGCTTGAAAGTTTGGTTAAGTACTGAAAGCACTGTGCTGCTTCCAAAAAGTAATTTTTGTTAAGAAAAAAGCGTTTGGGTTTAACTTCTAAAATAGTTTTACTGGAATCTTACTCATGTATCATACTCTTCACTCATTTAAAATGTAAAGTGTTCAAGACAATAGCTTTTAGTATATTCACAGTTGTGCAAACTTTCACCACAATCAGACCTAATCTATATATTTGTACTAGAAATTAAACCCAGGCCACTTAACTGTACCCCCAGGGCTTCTTTATTTTAAGGAAGTGTCTCACTGAGTCACTAACTTACTCATACTGGGTTTTGAATTTATAGTCTTCCTATTTAAGTCTCTCAGAGTGCTAGGATTCAAGGCATGAACCACCAGGCTCTGTTAAGTTTATAACATTTCATTGCTCCCCTCCCTCCCTACTGTAGCTTAGCTCTGAAATGCACATGTATTGAAGACTTGGTGCCCTGTGCCTGTGATGCTACTGGAAAGTGGTGGAACCAGTAAGAAGTGAGGTCTGGGGAGGAAGATGGTCCCTGGGGATGAGCCTTGAAGGGGATAATGCTCCCTCTCTCTTTTTCTCTATTGGTTTCTCAAGCACCATGAAGTAAGCAGCCCCTCTACCATGTGCTCCTGTCATGATACACTGTGCCCCAAACCACAGGGCCAAGTACCATGGACTGAAACCTCTAAAACTGAGTCAAAATAAACCTTTCCTTCTCTTAAGTTAGTTATCTTAGATATTTTGTCACAGTAGCAGAATGCTAACAAATTCCCTTATCCAGCATCCTTTGATGCTCCTGTCTTTTCCCAGCCCATTCCTAGACACCTACTAAGCTACCTTCCCTTTCTATGAATCTACTGAATTCAAATATTTCATAGAAGTAAAATTTGGGAGAAATATGTACTCATTTGTTACTAGCCTCGTTGACCTAGCGTAATGTTTTCAAGAAGCATCCATTTCTAGTTATTTTAATTGCCAAATACAATTTTATTATATCAATAAACCACATATAATAACTTCTTAATCTGTTGGTGGATTTTTTGAATGGTTTCTATCATTTGCTACTGTGAACAATGCTGCTGTGAGCATTGATATTCATATATTTGTTTGAATATCTGCTTTTAAAATTTTTTAACATTTTATTTTAGAGAGATAAAGCCAAGCAAAATAAAACAGAATAAAGCCAATCAAAACAAGACAGTATAACAGTGCAACCCTGCCTCAGAAAACCAGGGCTGGGAGTTTGGCTCAGTGGCTTAGCGCCTGCCCTGGCATGTGCGAGGTTGTGAGTTCAATCCCCAGTGCTGCAAAAAACAAACAAACAAACAAACAGAAAACAACAACAACAACAAAAAACAAGACAGTGTAAGTGACACAGGATTTCAAAACAAGATAACAGAAAATCAATAATGGTTACCATAATGCCTCTTGTTTTCAAAATAGCTGCCCATACCTTCAGACATAGTAAAATCAAGCAAAACAGAAACAGAAGAGAACCAATAAAAACAAAACAATGAATGCAATGCAGGACTTTAAAACAATATAATAATCCAAAACAGCTTTGAAATAGCTACCTATGCCACCAGATACAACAAAATCGAACAAGATAAAACAGAATGAAACCCAACCAAACAAAAACAATGAGAATGATACAGGATTTCAAAAGAAGATAATAGGAAATCAACAATGGCCAGCACCTTCAGAAAGAGATTCCCCATACATGCTGCATTTTGTATTGGTATCCTCTGAATAGATGATCAGACTACTGGCTTTAGGCCTGCAGTCAGTGAAACACTAAATGCTACAAGCATTAAGTTGTATTTTACCTCATTAGCTATCACCACAGCCTGTGTTTCTCTGGATCAGCCAGTTGCTTATGGCGGGGCAGGGTGTGGGGACATTGGCTCTTCTTGTCTCCCTGCCCAGGCACCAGAAAGAGCTGGCATCTGGCTCTCCTCAGCCAGCCTGTGAGTGGCACTGACTCACAGGAAGTCTTAGCTTATTGTTGACTTCTTGTTCTCCTCCCCCACAGTTCACAAATCTGAATATCTGTTTTTAATTTTTTTTGGTATATACTTATGAATGAAATTGCTGGGTCATGTGATAATTCTGT
>RJWM01035974.1:0-18503 GCA_004363535.1 Dasyprocta punctata | reverse complement strand
AATCATGTTAATTGACAAACTTTTATCAAACATATGGTAGGATCCAAATATTACACAAAGCACTGGAATTAATGTAGTACTCACACTATCCCATGAAGAAGAAAGAGAGCAAAGCAATAAGTAAATTCTAGTATGACCTGATCAGGCACAGTGACTCAAAATCACAGACCTGGGAGGTTAATATGATGGATGAAAGAAGTAACATTCTGATCAAGGAATATCTCTTTAGATGCATAAGAACAATTTACCCCAAGCAGTAGGGAGAGCTTAAGCAAACTCCATAAAAACAAGATTTGTTCTGTCTTAGTTACTTTTCACTCATTGCTAAGACAAAATACCTGATGCCCAAAATTAGGGAAGGAAAAGTTTATTTCTCACAGTTTCTTGGGAGTTTCAGTTCATACTTAGTTGGCTCCAAGGCAGCGTGGTGTGGTGGGGCCGCCATTCATGGCAGTCGCCAAACAGCAAGGTGAACTGGCAAGAGAGGGTGGAAGTGTAGGAGAGGGAAGACCTGTACTCCTGCCACCCTTACACTGTATGTCGGCTCCACGCCTGGGTGGGTGCAGTGCTCACATCACGAATCCCAGCACTAGACAACAAACCAATCACAAACGCCAGACTCAGCTCTGTCCAAATCAGAATAGGCCTTGCAGGGACACATTATAAACCAATATATGTTCCAAAGGAGAAGCAATTCTGTGTTGATTAAAGTCTGTATAATATGCTAAAATAGCTGAATTTATTCTTCTTAGAAGAGAAAGTATTGATTAAAAATTTAAAAGATTATAGCATGATTCAACTTGCATTTGATAAAGGTAACTGTGAAAGTCATATATTGAACAGATTGGGAGATAAAGTTAAATAGCCCTATCAGTTAGAAGGCAATTGAATTACTTCACATGACACATTGAGGTCACATTAGAAATGGCAAAAATAGAAATTACACAGGAACATAATAATAAGAAACTGCATCAGTTATATATTTAAAATAACCAAAATTCTCAACAAATGCCTCTGGAATGAAAAAATAAAAATCAATGTATAAAAATTGATTTCAAATTCCAGAACTTCCCAAATATGGGAGTATTCAAAATCTATATCTATATCTATATCTATATCTTCATTATATGAAAAAATAGTGTGAACTCATAATCTGTCATGTGGACTCTTACCAGACATCAAATCTGCTGACAAATTGATCCTAGATTTCTCATTCTTCAGAACTTGGAGAAATAAATATTTTTGTTTAAAACCTGCTTAGTTTACAGTATTTTGTTACTGTATTCCATAGGAAAACTGCTTGAAAATTCTTTGATAAGTAAGTTAAACCAATTTAAAATTATCAATACTTGTTACATGCTTTGTCTCAACTTTGCTATATATTCTATGTCTACTTAGTTGGTACAGACTATTATTTTATAACATTTCTTCTTTATGTTATGGGTTTTCTTTGCCTTGGTATTCAGGAAGATTTATACATTTAAAAACAGTAATCACCTTGTATTTATATTTTAATAATGCTCTTCATCTTCCCTTCTTTTAAATTTAATGTTTTCTCTGCAATATAAGTTATAATTGGCATTATTTGATATCTACCTTTGTTATTTATATACCAATAAATGTTCATGTACCATTTTGCTGTTTTTATTCTCTCATTCTATTTGTATTGTTTCTATTTTGTCAGAAACATTTTTATATTATTCTTGTATTGTGTCCATACATTTCTTTAATGTTATATATAAAGCAAAATATATTAGATAATTATTTATATTGAGGTTATGAAAAACAGATCTCATCTTTACCAGATTTCCTTGGAGGATTCCTATGTGTTGTTCTACATTTGAAGAATGGATTGGCTAAATGTGAAATCTTTGGCCTGCAAAGTATTTTCTTGAGATTCTTGAAATTCTTTCTTCACTCTTTCTTTTCTGTGGATGATGAGCCAGAGCATCAGGCACTGGCATTGCTTTCTTACACTAAGAAATAATTTTGTCCTTTTGGCAGTAGACAATGAGAATTTTTAATTAGCCCCTAAAGCCTATTAATTTTGCCATGACTTAATTTTGGTTCTTTGGTTCTTTTGGTTCATTCACATTAAGATTTTGTTTTAAACAGGAAACCATTCATGAATTCTTTTGCAAGTGTGTGCGTGTGTGTGTGTGTGTGTTTTGGAATTTGTCCCAATCCTGTTTTTTTTTTTTAATTTTAAATAGAAAAAGTATAGCAAAAGCAATGATACAGTGTTTCAGAACAAAACAATAGGAAATTAACAGTGGTTGATATTGTAGCATAGCGTTACCTTCAAAGTACTTGCTCAGATTACAAGATACAGGTATGAAAAATTAATCAAACAGTATAAGCACAAACGATTCTTTTCAATGAATTAATATAAATTAGTAGTGTAATTATCTTGTGTGTATATTTATATCCATATATACTTTTTTAATTTTCCCTTCCTTATTTCCTCCTTTCCACCATCCCAGTTCTTTCCTTTTGAGCAGTTTCTTACCCTTTCGTTATGTCTAATGTACTATTTAGATCTTATTTACTCTGTCAGTTTCTTACACTAAAGGGACAATACAATCATTACACATGTAAGTCTGATTTATTTTTACTTATAACTATGGTCTCTAGCTACATCCATTTACTTATAAAAGTCTCAAATGTATCCTTCTTTATAGCTGAGTAGTACCCCATTATATAGAAGTACTACTTTTTTTTTATCCATTCCTCAATTGATGGGCTTTTTGGTTGTTTCCAAGATTTAGCTATTGCAGATTGTACTGCAATATGCGTGGGTGGACATACATCACTGTGGTATGATGATATCAATTCATCTGGGAAAATACCCAGAAGGGGAATGAATAGTTGAGTCAAATGGAACCTCCCATCCTAGTTTCTTGAGGAATTTCCACACTGATTTTCACAGTGCTTATATTAGTCTACACTCCCACCAGTAGTGGATAAGGGTTCCTTTCTCCCCACAATTCCATCAGCATTTGTTATTGGCTGATTTCTTGATGATAGTCATTCTTTCTAGGGTGAGATAAAATATCAGTGTTGCTTTATTTGCATTTCTTAAATTACCAATGATATTGAATTTTTTAATATATATTTACATTCCATATGTATTTCTTCATTTGAGAAGTGTGTATTTATCTCAGATGCCCATTTTTGGATTAGATCTTGAATTTAGGGTCCTTATTTTTTTTTAACTCTTTGTATCTTCTAGATGTAAGTCCTTTGTCTGTGGGACAGTTGGCTAAAGTTTTTACCAGTCTGTAAGTTTTCTTTCACTCTATTTGTGATTTCTTTTGACATGCAAAAAAAATTAATAGAGTACAATCCCTATTCTTTATTCTTTGAAATACCTCCCATGCAGTCTGGTTTTTATTCATGAACTCTCTGATTGTGCCTATGGCTTCAAGGTTTCTACATACCTTCTTCCCATACATTTAGTGCTTCTTTTTTTTAATATTTAGATCCTTAATCCAGTTTGACTTTAGGTTGGTGCACTGTTAGACATGGGTCTAGTTTTAATCTTTGGCATGTAGAGAACCAGTTCTTCCCACAGCATTTATTAAACAGGCTATCTTTCTTAAAGTGAACAAGTTTGGCCCCTTTGTCAAAGATAAGCTGACTGTCTTTGTAGTTGTGTCTGTGTCTTCTAACCTGTTCCACTGATCATCAGATCAGTATTTTTGCCAGTACCCTCCTGATTTTATCACAGTAGCTTTGTAGTATAATTTCAAGTCAGGGATTGTGATACTACCTGTCTTGCCTTTGTATCCCAGAATTGCCTTTGAAATTCTGTCTCTTTTGTTTCTTCTGTTTCCAAATGAATTTGAGGAATGTTTTCTCTTGATCTGTGAGGTACACTAATGATATTTTGATCTGAAATCATTAAGTCTGTACAATAGTTTTGGGAGTATGATTATTTTCATAATGTTAGTTCTTCCTATCCATGAGCAAGGGATATCTTTCCATTTTCTAATATCTTCTTTGATCTCTTTTTTCAGAGTGATGTAATTTTCAGTATATAGATCTTTTACTTCCTTTGTTAAATTGATTCCTAAGTTTTTCTTTTTTTGTTTTTTTTTTTTTTGGATGCTATTGTGAAGGGTGATGTTTCGCTAATTTCTCTCTCAGTGAATTTGCTGTTTGTGTACAGCAATGCTATTGATTTTTGAGTATTGATTTGCACCAGCTATGCTACTTAATTCTTTTATAAATATGAATTCTTATAAATATTTTAGGACTACAGCTTAGTTATTCTTCTTTAGAGATTCAGTTACCCATATATATACTAAAGGATATTCAAGACTGAATATTTAAGAAATTTTTAACAACTGAATTGCCTTTTTATTTTTCTTTGAGGAGCTAGGAATCTGGAGTTGCTCAGATTTTCCTATTCAGGCTTTGGGGATAGGATCCCAATCTAGTGACTGGCAGTTTCCTCAATAATTGGCACTGGTGACAGTGTGGGGGTAGATTGGCATTTATTTATTTATTTGTTTGTTTGCTTGTTTGTTTGTGGCTTCTTTTTTGATTCTGTTTATTTTACGAGACCTTTAACTTTCTCCTCTTAATAGCTCTCTTTTCCATCCATATCATGTCTCCAAGACAGCCTGTCCTCTCCTAACAGTGTTGCTGCTGAGGCTTCCATCTCTACCTCCTCTTATTTTGGCTGCTTGTGCCAAGAATCCTTGTTAGATACCAAGTCCCTAATCTGTGCTTAGTTTTTTAATGCTTAGTGTTGGACTTTCTCCTGCTGTGGTTATTTTTTAATGTGTCCTTCTGTCCCTTTTATTTTCACTACCTCTGTCCTATCTAAACTCCCCACGTCCTCATCAATTTCTACAGCCATGAATTTGTAACGTTGAAAGTAAGTTCCTTGGCCTGCCTTTGGAATTTCCCTGCCCACAACTAGAAATTCATAGTATGTAAACTCCTATTAATGCTGATCACAATAACATTATTTAGTGTGAGTTTCTTTAAGCTTGTTCATGTACATATATTTACTTATGTTTTTATGTATTTGGATAAGTAATATATATTGGATTTTTTTTCTGTTTATTCACTTGGTCATCTATCATCCCATGTTTAAATTAATTAACTCTTTTTTTTTAATTTTTGTTTTTTGAGATAGGGTCTTGCTGCATACTTTAGGTTAGCCTTGTATTCACATCATCCAATCAGGCCTTGAACTGGCAGTGATCTTTCTGCCTTAGCCTCCCATGTACAGGATTACAGGTATGAGCAACTATACCTGGCTTCTCCCATGAACTTTACTTTTGCCTTTTAAAGTTTTCAGACATTTAATATAGCAGTCTATTTAGAAAATATTATTAATTTATAAATCTCTGAAAGTAAAAAACAAACAAACAAACAACAACGAAACACTAAGACTGTAAAACAATAATTCCAATTTTCAGAGTCAAACTTCAGCAATATTTACTTTTTTCCCTTCCAGGATATTTTTCTACACATATTGGTGAATAGAATACAGGGCCTACGATTTAATATCTTGCTTTTTTCACTAAATTAAATTCACAATCACTTTCCTATTTAATTTAAATCATTCATAAACATCTTTTTCAATGACTTCCTAGTATTCTACCATATGAAACGCAATTGGAATTCTACAATGAATATCTTTGTGCACACATGTGCATACATATTTCATATTTCTTTAGAGTATAGTTCTAGAAGGGGCATATAAACATACAACTTCATTGTTGATGAATATTAAATTTTGATTCATTCTCAACAACCTTTAAGCAAGGCCTTCAATTGCTTGTATTTAAATACATGGAGTGACAGGTACACTTTCAGAGTATGTACATATCTAAAATCACTTATCTTTGTCTTCATATATGACAAGTAATTTGATGCGCTATCTGGTATTGGCCCATAATACAACTTTTACTTTCATACTGTATAGATATTCCTCTGTTAGTTTATGTCACGTAAACATACAAACACTCACTGCAGCCCAAGCTTCACTTCTTCGTACATTGTGCATTTTTCTTGCCTGGATATTTACCCATCAGCAACTCACAAATCTGTGTCTCTGGTTCACATTAAAGACATTAAAGACATATCGGAATAGTCAACTCACTGCTTTTACTGTGGTATATAACATACATATCAAGTTTAGTATGAATTTTAGATTTAAACTTCACAAACATAACTCCCAAACAGAAGCGCACACACACACACTCCTCATACTCTTAGCATCCACTATTGACTATACATTTAGTGTTTAACACAAATACTTGGGTTTTTGTGTTAATCAGCATTCTGCTGCTATGACAGAATAACTAAATAATCAAATCTGGGAAAATGAAGATATGTAGGAAAATGTAGGATAGGTAGGAAACCTTGATTTTGCTGTATAGGCCAGTCTCAGAATATTTGCCCTATCGTCTTTGTGCTTGTGGTGAGGCAGTACATCACCACAGGAAGCCTGTGGTTCAGAGTGCTGCTCACCTCATTGCAGTCAGGAAACAGAGAGAAAGAGCAAGAGTTTGGGGTTCCAATATCCTTAGGGCACCACCAGTAACCTCACTTCCATCCACTAGGACTCATATCCTGAGGGGTGTGTCATCTTCCTACAGTGCCAAAAGCTAGCGGCCATGCCTTTTACACCTGGCCTTTGGGAGACATTGAAGGTCAAGACAGTAGCAATTTAGTTTTTTTACATGTCTTCATGCTTAACTTTCAAAATCTCAGTGAAAGTATGAATTATGCCTTAAAATATTGTCTGAATGTGTCTGTATCATTCTCTCCATTCCTGTTGATAATGAACTAGCCTACTGTTTGTTACCTTGAAGAATATTATAACCTCTCAGCAGATTTCCTAGGTAATCTTTTATATTTCATATTTCCTGGGCAATTTTCTAGGTATTCTTTTTATATTTCCAAGGTATTCTTTTATATTTGCCACTGAACCCACTGAAGCCAAGGCAACTTTTGTTGAAAACTCAGTCTGAGTCAGGCATAATGGCACAAATCTGTAATTCTAGCAGTCTTGGAGACAGAGGTAGGAGGATCACAAGTTTGAGATCTATCTGAGCAACTTTGACTTAGAGAGACCTTGTCTCAAAAATTAAAAAAAAATGTAATGGTCTGTGGATATATCTCTGTGTGAAGTCACTGTGCTCAAAACCCCAATACTGAAACCCCAGTTTCATCAAGGCTCATCATAAATATCTTTCATAGGTTTTTCACCATCATCACAAGAAAATCTCAAATCCTTGTCCTGATTGTCCTATAAACTTTCAGTAATCTGTCTCTTTTCCCTTTAGACCTGTGACCCTCTTCTTTACCTCTAGGGTGCCCACAATGTACTCTTCTTTCAAGTCCTTGAAATACACCAACTTGTCCTGAAAGTTCTTATAAGATATTTTCAGGAGATTTTACTTTATCCAGGGAGTTCCACAATATTTCTGCCCCAGACTTTTTTCTGCATATTGTTCTTGCTGCAGAGTTAAAGAGCCATCTTCTCAGAAGGGTCTGCCCTGACCTTCCAAACTTAAGTGACCTCCAGTTACATTCTCTTATCTCACTCACTTGATCATACACTCCCCATAGCATTAAAATTAATGATGTCTCATTTTCTCATAATTTACTTTCTGTCCCCCTTATGAAAAACAAAACTGCTCCATGTTCATCACATCCTATCTGCAGAATCCAGAATATCTCAGAAATAAATTTAAATGCACAATGAATTATTTCTTTATATTTTAACTTCGCGTTTCAATAAGCTCCATATAAATATGTTCTCTGACCTTCACACTTCTTAGCTGTTCCACTAACACTGCATTTCTTTGTCCTTTTCCTCTTCTTTCTCAGGGACAACTGTTTCTTGTCATTGATTGCCTATAATGTCAATTTTAATCTTTCCTACCTCCAATGCAGATCATAATCTTGCAATTCCATTTGCGGGTTCCCTTCATCCTAATAATTTCATTTTCCTGTTTTCTCTTTTCCCCTTATCTTGTTGAGTTTTATTTCAGCTTGCTCTTTCAATATTTATTTCTACTCTTGTGCCATCCAAATTGTCAGCCTATTTTTGTTATCTATCATCTGATTAAGAAAAAGCCATTTTTTTCTTGACTGTAGCTTCCATAGCATTTTTTGTAGAACCCATGATGCCTGTGAATGTGACTATTTACTCATCCATTAAGAGTTAGTGAAACTCAGTGTTTACCTCTAAACCAAAAGTAGAGAGTATATGAATTTTTCTGTCACTAGGTATAAGTGACAGTTAAAGTGGTGTATCAACTTGATTGGTTTTCAGATCTGCCCCCGAAATTGGTGGAGCATACTTTTGGGCTGCTTAGATAGGTTGTGCAGGCATTGCCTTGGGTGCCATGTTTGATTCCTGGCCCTTCCCTCTCTAGCACTGTTCTCGTGCTCTGCTTCCCTGCTGCCACGAGCTAGGCAGCTTTGCTCTGCACACTTTTCTGCCATGAGATTTCTGCTTTGCAGCCAGCTAACCGTACACTACATCTTATTAAAATTTGAACCAAAATAAGCCTCTCTTCTTTTGCATTGTAGGTGTCAGGCATTTCACCTAGGAATGGTAAAGTTAGCTAATACCATAGAATCCTTGCTAAACTATCACTCTGAAGTTTTTCTCTAGTGTAGATACACTGAAGTCAGCTGTGAATTGATGCTTAAAACAAGTAAATAAATTCTCCATACTCTTATTAGTGCTACCATAGTTCATTGTCTTTCTACTTCCGTATTTAGGATCTGACTATGAGAATTATACTACCTAAGACTTAACATGTCACTGCGGAGAGCCCCTGTCTCACTTTTGACCTACCTGCTTTACAGGTATTAAAATGTACTTACACAGAGTAACGGATTAGTGTTGGAGAATGTTTTACTCTGTCTGTCTTTAAAGAAAGTATACAGTACTAACTATACACTACTGGCATAGAACAGGTGCCCTCATGGAAGAGTCCTAATCCACGGCCTGTTTCCCACTGACGGTGAACATAGGCCCTGTTTTCCTATCCTTCCTTGCTAACCATGTATGGAATGAACACTCCTTAACCCCTTACTTTTATGTCTTAAATATCAGGTGCACTATAACTGGGTAGGGGCTGGGGATGTCATGCTGTCTCCAATGCCAAAAGAAGCTGGTGATCCATATTTTTCTTACTCCAGGAGCAGATGCCCTAAGACATTAGGAAAAATTCTCTTCAAAAATATTATATTTATGACACTGTGGAAAACTATCAGCACCCACTCAACCAAAATGGTTCCATAAGGAATGTGCTTCTTTTAGCTCTTTGAGCCTAAGTTATTTGGTCATTCTCTCTTCTTCTGAAATTATTACTCTTACCTATGGATTTGTGCTGCTGTTCAGTTTTAATTTCTATTATCATTACTATTTATTTCTACTATCACCAATATATATGATGGCTCCTCTTACGTTTGTGTACAAATACCTTTAACTCTGGAAAAAACAAGATGGAGAATAGAGAGCCATAAAATTCATCCTTGGTACTGTAATTTCAGATGACGCAATCAAATGTGGGCCACAGGCCCACTTAACTCAAATCTTCACTCAGCCCCAGAGTTAGGGCAAGGTCCTTCCGACTTTGTCAGTGTGCTTCCTTTGTCCCAGTTTTCAATTTTGTGTATTTGAATGCTTGTCTCTGTTTTCA
Organism: Dasyprocta punctata; assembly: GCA_004363535.1. Classification (NCBI taxonomy): domain Eukaryota; kingdom Metazoa; phylum Chordata; class Mammalia; order Rodentia; family Dasyproctidae; genus Dasyprocta; species Dasyprocta punctata. Next base: position 8,817 of record RJWM01035974.1, on the reverse strand, counting down.
CTTGTATTTTAAGAGGAAACTGAAAGAATCTGATTAGGGGGCTACCATCCTAAAGACATTTTTAATAGGAACTCCTCTAGCCATTTCTTGGACAAAATGCCGTCACCAACAGTTTGCATTTGAATAGTACTTTACTGTGTGGCAAAGAAGAGATGCTTTCTTCAGGAAAAAAAAAATCCTTTACAAAGAAATGAGAAAATGGGACTTAATAATTGGACAACCCAGAATGAATCCAGACCAATCAACAGTCTAAAATCAAATATCAGTGACAGCAACAAAAATGAATTTGGTCCACCCAAACGATCTTGAGGATCTTTACTTGAAGATCTTACATCGCTATTTATAATTTGAGTAGTTGCCAGGAGATAATGGTAAAATTTCTAAGTGTGATTCTTCAGGCCCTCCCTAGGCAATTGCAAGCGTTGCCAGGCAGGGCTGGGGAAGGAAATCAGCATTTCCCACAGCAGACTTAAAGCACAGTGAATGCATTACAGGTCCCTAGACAGAGTTGCAGGTATGCACTCAGGGTGCTTGGGGAAAGCCATAGTCATGACTGATTATCAGCATCACAGTTCTAAAGCCTCCATTCAGGGTCTTCCTTATTAGGACCTTGGCCAAAGCACTTCCCAGTTGCCTCCACCAAAAGATCTTTTAGGGAGAAAGCTTGCCTAGGGTCCTGTTTTCCACTCTGAATCATTATTTTTCCATGCCTAAATGTTTCATCTTTTCTTCTCCCAACTCATTGGATTAATGAAAAGACCTTTCATCCAAAAGGCCTCTGCAAAGAGATGAATCCTCACTACTCTGCTATACACTCTATGGCCTCATCTCATGACATTCTATGAGGAAAGAGGATCATGAAGAACATTATAGTTTATATATAGATGCCCCTCAAGAGCCACATCTGCTCATAGGCAGGGGTTTGAGAAGAGGATTGGAGCATGGGGTGCTTGCTTCACCTGAGTTGGTATTGGAGACTGGGCTCAGTCTTGGGAGGCAGACGAAGTGGGGATAGGAGTGTGACCTGGAAGGGTCTGTCTCCTTTCTGGCCACTCTCTTAGCTCCTTGCTTCCTAATCATGCTGATGTGAGCAGTTTCTTCTGCCTTCCCTTCCATCATGCAAGAACTGAAACTTCTGAAACACGAGCAAAAATCAGCCTTCTCTCCTTTAAGCGGTGGGTGTCAGGTATTTTGTTCCAGAGAAAGTAACTAATACAAGGAACCAGCACCTTTCTGATTTAATTCTTGTCTAGATTGTGGCAGGAAACTGAATAAAAATTTTTCTGTTACTTTCAGATTTGCTTGATGTGCAAACTGACCTTTCCAGCAATTGGAAACTTGATAGTATTCAATGTTGGCAGTTTTTGTGTGAGAATATAAACATGCACATTTGCAGACATACACATCTACCTGATAATGTGGTGTGGGGAACTAATCAAATTGTCTTATATTTTTAGCAAACACTCTAAACCACTCAATAGATAGTCAGTAGCCACATGTGTCCACTTAAATTTCAATGAATTAAAATTACATAAATTAAAATTTCAGTTCTTCAGTCAAAGTAGTTAACATTTGAAGTGCTCAATAGCTAAAAGTGGCTTTTCAATAAGACACTGCAGAAATGACTGCATAACATTTCCAACATTGAAACGAATTATGTTAGTGCTGCTCCAGGATAAAATAATAGTTCATAATTTTTTGCATATTTTTTAAAACTGTAAAATCTGAGTTTACATAAAGTGGTTTTTACTTGTTTATTGTTTTTAGATACGCTTAATGGAACTGTAATCTTACAAACTATGTCATTTCAATTGGAGGTTTGAAAATTCCTGGGGTTATGTGTAGAAGCTGCCTTTAAAATAATTCCATTCTTAATGAGATTATAAAGTCTTGTTTCTCGATCTTGTTTCTCATGGCTGAACATCCTCAAATTCTTGAGTTCATGATAAGATGTAGTTTCTCCATATCAAAAAATCACCCTAAAAATATTGTACAACATTTGAGATAAAATCTGCACTCTAGGGCATGTAGCATAGGGTAAAGTGTGGCTAACAAAGGAAGTCTGGCATTATCCAAGACACAATTACTATAATTATAGCAATGTGTTAACTACATTAATTTAGCTACTTGGGTGAATCTGAGACATAGTCAAGTTACTATTGATTACTAGACACTCTGTTAAAGTTAACTTAGGAGGCCTGGAATTGGCTTGAAATCCTTCACTGATGTCTGAGAAATGTAGCTGCAAGCACTGGCTCTTAACACTTCTGACACAATGATGAAAGCACTGTGTGGTAATCCTGAGTTCGAGGAGTTTCAGGGGATCTGTGTCACTTGTCAGCATTATTATCCTCCACACCCCTAACTCAATTCTTTGCCATTAGAACTGATTACACAGCAAGAAATTATCAAATGAACAGCAAGAAAATAGAAACCCTAGGTGAGATTCCATTTGTATCACCCTGGTTCCAAGGTGCTCTGTGCACTTACTATGGTTTCTCAACTGAAAGCAGCAGCTCATTTCAATACAGACCTCAGGAGGGAAACCGGAACATGCCACCCACTTCTCAGACCACCTGGCTGAGAGGCTGTCTTTAGTTAGGATGCATATTCTTAAACCTGTTGCTATATTTTATCCTTTTCCTACAACAAACCATAAATTCATTATCACCATTACTTTCCATCCTATGAATTTGTTTTAGCTATCAAGACCTAACTATCATCATTATTTTACTGGGCATATAACCTTGACAAATTACTCAGTCTCTCATCAGGAAGTGGCCATGGTAATATTTATTAAGTTTGTGTGAGGAATAAATGGCATACTGTACATAAAATGGAGAGCCAGGCCCTGGAAAAAACAATCACTCAATCAATCTAAACCATGACTTGTTTTGATAGGGCCGGTGGTAATAACAATGATGACTCTGAATCTTAAAACTCTATTTCTCTATTTTATTTTTCTATCCCACACTAGAATATTTGATTTTTTAAATCCTAATTTCATATAGGTCTAGAAATTTATATTCTTTTGAAGACATTTGGGGACTTCTGATCATATCATCATATTTCTTCAGTCTCCTTCCCAGTATCCTCAAAAATCAAATGAAGCATAACTAACACTGGTCATTAAATAATTAATGATTTTTTTATTTAAGAGAAAAAAAGACATATATAAGAAAGACAAAAAGCAAAAGAGACAAACAAATGATGAGAGCAAATGCCCAACAGTAACATCATAGGTTTACAAAACAAGATGATAGAAACTTGACAATGGTTGCAATATTGGATATCGGTATCTTCAAAATGGTTGTTTACATTAACAGAAATAGACATGTAAAATTGATCTAATCATATGAGTATTAATCATTCTTTCTCAATAACTAATACATTCAGCAGTATGTTTGTTTTAGTTATCTTACATATACATATATACAGATTTATATCTTTTTCCTTTTCCCTTCCCTCTTTCCCCTTTTTCCCCTCCCAATTACTTTTGCTCTTTGAGCACTTTTTTACCCTTACATAGTATGGATCATACATACTTTTCTAGTTTCTTACACTAGGGAGAAAATATGGTATTTACACATGTGGATTTGATCTATCTCAATTATGAGTATGGTCTCAAGTCATATCCATTTACTTAAAAAAGTCTCAATGCAATCTTTCTTGATAGCTGAGTAGTACTCCATTGTATAAAAATAACACATCTTTTTTATCCATTCCTTGATTGATGGGCACTTGGGTTGTTTCCAAGATCTGGCTATTACAAATTGGGTTGCTATAAACATGGGTGCACAAATATCACAGTGGTATAATGTTTTCAGTTCTTCTGGGAAAATGCCCAGAAGTGAGATAGCTGGGTTGAATGGGATCTCTAATCCTAGCTTCTTGAGGAATCTCCACACTGATTTCCACAGTGGTTGCACCAGTCTACACTCCCACCAACAGTGGAGAAGAGTTTCTTTTTCCCCACAGCACCTCCAGCATTTGTTGTTGGTTGATTTTTTAATCTTGGCCATTCTTTCTAGAGTGAGATGGAATCTCAGAGTTGTTTTAATTTGCATTTCCCGAAAAATCATTGATGTTGAACATTTTTCATATATTTATTTGCCATTTGTATTTCTTTCCCTGGGAAGTGTGTCCATTTTTGGATTGGGTCCTTGAATTTTAGGGGCCTGATTTCTTTTAATTCTTTATATATTTTAGATAGAATTCCTTTGTCTGATGGACAATTGGCTAAGATATTTTCCCAGTTCATGGGTTTACTTTTCACTCTGTTGGAGATTTCCTTTGACATGCAAAAACTTTTTAGTAAGGTGAGATCCTAGTTGTTGATTCTGGGAAGTGTTTCCCGTGCAATTTGATTTTTGTTCATGAACTCTCTGCCTACTCCTATGTCATCAAGATTTTTACCTACTCTGTCTTCTAGTAAGTTTAGTATCTCTGCTTTAATATTCAGATCGTTGATCCATTTTGACTTTATTTTAGTGCATGGTGATAGACATTTATCTACTTTTAGTTTAGGACATATAGAAAGCCAGTTTTTCCAGCACCATTTGTTAAAGAGGCTGTCTTTCTTCCAATGTTCATGTTTGGCCCCTTTGTCAAAGCTGAGGTGGCTAAGTGTGTTTAGAGTTGTGGCTATATATATCTTCTAATCTATTCCAATGATCTTCAGGTCTGTTTTGATTCCAGTACCATGCTGATTTTATCACAGTGGCTTTGTAGTATAGTTTCAAGTCGGGGATTGTGATGCCTCCTGCCTTCCCTTTATGGCCCAGAGTTGCCTTTGCAATTCTAGGTCTTTGCTGGTTCCAGATGAATTTCAGGAATATTTTCTCTAGCTCTGTGAGGTAGGCAAGTGGTATTTTGATTGGGATTGCATTAAATCTGCATAATAATTGTGGGAAAATGGCCATTTTCATATCTATTCTTCCTATCCATGAACAGGGAATATTTTTCCATTTTCTGAAATTTTCTTCGATTACCTTCTTCAGAGTAATGTAATTTTCACGGTATAGATCTTTTACTTCCTTTGTTAGATTGATTCCTAAGTATTTTATTTTTTTCGATGTTATAAGGAAGGGTGTGGTTTCCTTTATTTCTCTGTCAGTGACTTTGTTGTTTGTGTACAGGAATGCTATTGATTTTTGAGTGTTCACCTTGTATCCAGCTACATTACTAAATTTGGTTATTACTTCTAGAAGTCTTTTAATGGATTTTTGGGGTTCTTCTATGTAGAGTATCATATCATCTGCAAACAATGACAGTTTTACTTCTTCCTTTTCTATCCTTAATCCCTTTAATTCTTTCTCTTGTCTAATTGCTCTGGCTAATATTTCCAGAAATGTATTGAATAGGAGTGGTGATAATGGACATCCTTGTCTTGTTCCTGATTTTAGGTTGAAAGTTTTCAATTTTTCTCCATTTAGTAAGATGTTGGCTGTTGGTTTATGATACATGGCTTTTATCAGGTTGAGGTAGAGACCATCTATTCTGATTTTCTGTAGGCTTTTTATCATGAATGGGTGTTGGATTTTGTCAAAAGCTTTTTCTGCATTTATTGAGATGATCATGTGGTTCTTGCCCTTGGCCCTGTTGATATGGTGTATTACATTTATTGATTTGTGTATGTTGACCCATCCCTGCATTCCTGGGATGAATCCCACTTGATCATGGTGTATAATCTTTCTAATAAGTTGCTGTATTCTATTTGCCAGTATTTTATTGAGGATTTTTTGCATCTATGTTCATTAGGGAGACTGGCCTGTAATTTTCTTTTTTGGTTGGGTCTTTCTCTGGTTTTGGTATTAGGGTAATCCTTGTTTCCAGGAATGAGTTAGGGAGACTTACTTCCCTTTCAAATTCATTGGAGAGTTTGAGGAGTGTTGGCATTAAGTCTTCCCTAAATTTCTTCTGGAATTCAGTGGTAAATCCATCAGGGCCCAGGCTTTTCTTTGTTGGTAGTGTTCTAATTACATTTTCAATTTCATTAGCTGAAATTGGGTTATTCAGCAGTTTTACATCTTCTTGATTCAGCTTTGGTAATTCATAGGTTTCTAGGAATCTGTCCATTTCTTCTGTGCTATCGAATCTATGGGAGTAAAGGTTTTTGAAGTAGGGTTGATGATCTTCTGTATTTCCACAGGGTCTGTAGTGATTTCAACATTTTCATTTCTTATTGCATGAATCTGAGTTTTTTCTTTCCTCTTTTTGATAAGGTTGACTAGGGGTTTATCAATTTTATTTATTCTTTCCAAGAACCAACTCTTTGATTCATGAATTCTTTGTATTGTTTTCCTACTTTCGATTGTATTAATTTCTGCTCTGATCTTGATAATTTCCTCCCTTCTTTGGGCTTTGGACTTGACATGTTCTTCTTTTTCTAGAAGTTTGAGGTGCAGCAATAAGTTGCTTATGTGTGTTCTTTCCACTTTTCTGATGTTGGGATTTAGTGCTATAAATTTCCCTCTGAGGACTGCTTTCATTGTGTCCTACAGGACTTTGTAATGTGTATTTGCATTTTCATTCAATTGTAGATATTGTTTAATTTCTTCTTGAATTTCTTCTGTGACCCATTGGTTACATAGGAGAGTATTATTTAATTTCCATGTGTTTATGGGGTTCTTGTAGGTTTTTTTGTCATTCATTTCCAATTTTACTGCGCTATGGTTAGATAACATGCATGGAATTATTTCAGTTCCTTTGCATTTACTTAAGCATATTTTGTGGACCAGTATATGATCTATTTTAGAGAATGACCCATGTACAGCTGAGAAGAATGTGTATTTTGATGTTGATGGGTGGAATACTCAGTATACATCTACTAGGTCCTTTTGTTCACAAGTTTGATTCAGTTCTGTTATTTCTTTGCTGATTTTTTGTTTGGTTGATCTGTCTCTCTGTGACAGTGGGGTGTTAAGGTCCCCTGTTATAACTGTATTATTGTTTATTTGTTTTTTCATGTCTATTAAGAATTGTCTTACATAGTTGTATGCTCCCATATTCGGTGCATATATATTTATGATTGTAATCTCTTCCTCTTGAAGTTTTCCCCTAACAGTATGTAGTGACCTTTTTTATCTCTTTTGATCATTTTCAGTTTGAAGTTCACATTGTCTGTAAACATAATAATTACCCCTGCTTTTTTCTGGGTTCCTATTCCATGGAGTATTATTTTCCAGTCTTTGATTTTTAGTCTGTGAATTGGCTTTTGAGTTAAATATGTTTCTTGTACACAGCATATTGTTGGATTTTGTTTCTTAATCCACTCTGCTAGTCTGTTTCTTTTTATTAGTGAGTTGAAACCATTTATATTGATTGACATAACTGATATATACTGACTCATCCCTATCATGATATCTTTCTGTTGGTGGTTTTCTACATTTTCTGTTTAATTATTTTCCCTGCTTAGTAATTTCCTTTTGTTGTTTTTCTTAAGATTGTAGCTACCTTTATCTCTTTCTAGAGTGTCTTTCAGTACCCTTTGTAGTGTTGGTTTGGTGGCCATCAATTCCTTCAGTTCTTCTTTGTCATGAAAGTATCTTATTTCTCCATCAATTTTTAAGGATAGTTTTGCAGGGTACATCAATCTGGGTTGAAAGTTGTTTTCTTTCAGGATTTGAAATACTTCACTCCAAGCTCTTCTTAATTTAAAGGTTTGTGTTGAGAAGTCTACCATGATTCTGATGGGCTTTCCTTCATAGGTGATTTGTTTCTTTTCTCTGACAGCTTTTAGTATTTTGTTCTTGTGCTGTGTTTCTGATACCCTAATTATTATATGTCTGGGTGAAGGTTTATTTTGGTTATGGTTAATTGGGGTTCTGTATGCCTCACTTATGTGTGTATCAGATTCTCTTCCCATGTTTGGAAAGTTTTCTGCTATTATTTCTATGAATATTCTTCGCAGGTCATTAGTATTGACCCCTGCTTTTTCATTTATGCCTGTTAATCTGATGTGATTTCTCATGGCATCATCTTGCAGCTGTTGAATTGTTGTTTCTTGGTTCCTTACTATTTTTAAGAGATCTTTTCTCTCGTGGCCATGATCTCCCATGCCATCTTCAAGGTCTGAGATTCTATCTTCAGCTTCATTCAAGTGGTTTTTCAAACTTTCCATGGAATTTTTCATTTCCTGCATTTCCCTTTGAATCTGTTTCATGTATTCTATTTTTGTCTTATATTGTTCATTCAAAGTTTCCATCATTTTCTTATGTTCTTCTTTTTTTATCTTAATCTACTTTAGATACACACAATATTTCTTTTGTATTGTCATTTCATTTCTTAGCTGAGAGATTATTTTGATTTGACTTTCTCTATAGCTTCATGGAGTTGTTTCTTTTCTACATTTGCTATCATTTCAGAAAGTTCAGTTGTGTGACTCCCAGTGTCTTCCATTTCAGTGTCTCTTGGATTTGTTCTCAGTGGGCTGGGGGATTGAGACTGCCTCTTGGTCTTTTGTTTTGTCATTTTATTCTGGGACCTGTGTGGCTGGGCAGGCATCCTCCCAATGAATTGTACTGGAACACTGTGTTGGGTAGAGCTGCAATCCTCCAATATCTCTGTGGCTAGCCAGGGCGCACCCCCAGATTATGGCGCTGGACCCTTGGGTTCTGTGGTTTGTGAGGCTGGCTGTGTGTTCCCCTGATGTACTTTGTTGGGTTGCTCTGGGCTGCTTGGCTCTGTGTTCTGTAAAGTGGGCTGGGCATTCCCCTGGTGGGTTGTGCTGAGACACAGGACTGGGTAAAGCTGGATCTTCTGCGCATCTAGTGAGTGTGCACTCCTGGTGTGTGTTGCTGGAGCCTCCGCCTTACT